>JAAGAY010131636.1:0-103406 GCA_011801015.1 Ardeotis arabs
TTTTTTTTTTTTTTTTTTTTTTTTTTTTTTTGTATGTGTGTGTGTATATGGGCTTTTTTTTCCACCCGAAACAATTACAACCTCTAACTGCCGCCCACACCTCAGTTGCCTGAGAAACGCAGCGTGGGTATGGCTGTGGTAATAGGGACTCGAGTTTTACACTGTGCTTGCTATGATTGGCTGGCTGCAAGGCCCCCACAAAACTGTCCCAGCAGGACGTTTTAGCCCAGACATGGAGAGTATTCCCACCCCAGGCACAGACCTCTGCGACGGTGGGCATCACTTTTGGGGAAGCCAAAGGTGTCTTTATTACTCTGCTAATTATGCTGGTAATGGCCCTGGGTCTATCCACCCCAGTCTCAGTATTTGTACTTACAGGAAGACCAGCACAGTTCAGCCCCAGATGGGATGTGATGGGATGAGAGGATGGGATGAGATGGGAAAGGAAGCAGTGTGCACCAAGAGCTGTGTATCACACGTGCACTTCTGGCTTGACAGGAGCATTCTCCACACCCACCCCAGATCAAAACCACTTCTCAAATGACAGAGGATATGTCTGTGCTGAAGACTGTACCCACAAGTGTCCAGACACATGTTTTCATTAACAAGTCCTGGTTGGAATTACCCTGAAAAGAGAAAGTGTGCTTTTTCACACTGAACACCTGGGCAGAGAGAAGGTTGCTCAAACTGACTAAAAATATTCACCTTCCCAAAGAGGTGACAGAGCATTTCTACTGCACACTTCTGAGCTCAGCATCAAAAGGTGAGGCAGATCGGAAAGATGGTATTGGGCTGAACAAAGACATTTTCTTGAGGAGGAAGAAAACAACCACCCACTCACCCACCACAAGCCACATATTTTGAACAACCTCTGGATAGTCGAGAGGGGAAAGTAGGCTTCAGCTTGGTTTTGGGGTTTTTCTTCTGCCCTTTTCAGCAAAGCCACTCCCCATCCAGCAGACAGCACACAGACGCAGCTACAAAGCCCAGGAAAGAATATTTATCTTGGCTAACTCTCAGCAGTTTTTCCTGAAGGCCAGCACACAGCATGCTCTCCTGACCCCCATGGCAGCCCTGACAGTGTTCAAAGTGCCTCTGCAAACAATGAGGGAATGAGAACTTTTCACCAAAAGTGCACTTGGACAAAGGAAAGCATTAGGCAACCTTCATAGGTGGCTGCTCCTTTCTTATTAATGGATTGCCTTTTCCAAGTGATAACTGGATCAGTGTGCTCTTCAGTTGCCTCCCATGTTTTTTCTTTACAGACTTGTTCAGTTTTCTATTTGCCTCTGGCTTTCAAGCAGTTCCTGGTTGCTCTCCCCTTAAACCCTCCTTGCAATCTTGTTTTCCACAGTTTTCATTTCCCGGTGCTATATTCTGCTTTCTTCTGCAGTCTTCTAGCCATCTGTGTAGTACATTTCACCTACATTTCAAGACTGCACAGATAAAGGCCCACCAGTGCCTTTACATTTGCAGACAAGTAGTGTTTGTTCTTTGAGAAAACACGATGCTTGTGCACTATAAAAGTCTGTCCCTGAGATTTTAATTCACAGATCTTGCTTTCCCAATATGTCCTTTTTACTGTTATTTTTGCATTCTCAAGACTCATCCTTTTTAGCTTGTGGCTTGTGGTCACTGTCAGAGCTCCTGCATAATTCAAATATTTTCAGATATTCCTACAAACATCCTTGCAGTTGTCTCAGTTATTAAACTTGTTGTGGCTGAAGCAAGTTAAGACTAAGTAGGAACTATCCTGGAGCCCTTCTCCCCATGCAATTGTTATTTCAGGAAGCAAGTCCCCCCATTTAGATTGCAAGATCAAGATATAACTGGCTTAGGAAACTACAGTGTTCAGTGATTAAGCAACACATTACTGGTCAATTTATTAAGTACTCAATATACTGCTTATCAAATAAACACACCACTATTACTAATCTGCAATTATACTATTTTCCACACAATTACACACAATTATAAAGCTGTTAATCTAACACTCTTAAATCTTATGAATCATACACATCTACTATTAACTTACAAATCCACCACCTTTCCCTTCCTACATGACCTATCACCAGGACAGAAATCTATCCCTCTGCAGCCCACACTCTCACATGGAATTTCTCAGATACAAACCTGATGGAATCATAGAATCTTAAAGTTGGAAGTGACCTCCAAGATCATCAAGTCCAGCCGTCAACCTAACACAACCATGCCTACTAAACCATGTCCTGAAGTGCCACATCTACACATTCTTTGAACACCTCCAGGGATGGTGACTCCACCACTTCCTTGGGCAGCCTGTTCCAGTGCCTGATCACTCTTCCACTAAAGAAGTGGGGAGTTATAGAATCATAGAATGGTTAGGATTGGAAGGTACCTTCAAAGGTCATCTAGTCCAACCCCCCTGCAAGGAGCAGGGACATCCCCGACTAGATCAGGTTGCTCAGAACCTCATCCAACCTGGCCTTGAACATTTCCAGGGATGGGGCATCCACCACCTCTCTGGGCAACCTGTTCCAGTGTTCTACAACCGTCATTGTAAAAAATTTTTTTCCTAATATCCAGTCTAAATCTACCTCCCTCTATTTTGAAACCACTACCCCTCGTCCTATCACAACAGGCCCTATTGAGCAGCCTCTCCCCATCTTTCCTGTAGGCCCCCTTGAGGTACTGGAAGACCGCTATCAGGTCTCCCTGGAGCCTCCTCTTCTCCAGGCTGAACAGCCCCAACTCTCTCAGCCTGTCCTCATAGGAAAGGTGCTCCAGCCCTCTGATCATCTCCGTGGCCCTCCTCTGGACCCTCTCCAACTGGTCCATGTCCTTCTTATGCTGGGAGCTCCAGAACTGGACGCTGTACTCTAGGTGGGGTCTCACCAGGGCCGAGTAGAGGGGCAGAATCACCTCCCTTGACCTGCTGGCCACGCTTCTCTTGATGCAGCCCAGGATGCGGTTGGCTTTCTGGGCCGCAAGGGCACATTGCCGGCTCATGTTGAGCTTCTTGTCCACCAGCACTCCCTCTCCTCAGGGCTGGTCTCAACCCAGCCTATATTTGTGCCTATATTTGAGTCCCATCGGCTCAGGTTTGCAAGTCAGGCACGTGCAGTCCTCCTTTCAGACAATTCGCCCATCTTGCGGGAATCGTTCTTTACTTGGCTTTCTGCCTTATTCATTGTTTCTATTTCTGGAACAACCTTTTTGGCACCCTTGTACTTCCCTTTCTCTGCCCAAGCTCCTCCCTAAGGCATGACACCTCCTGTGTTACTTTTGCCTTGCTGGCCCAATTCAGCAACATCTGTACTGAAGTCTGGTGTTTCCAAAGTTGTTACTGGGGCAATCTTAGCCTTATACAATATTACTGATACACCCTGCCTGGGTACAGAGAGCCAAAACCTCCTCACAAATTTCCATTTCATAACAGCAACACATTACCTTACACATTCTCCAAGGCAAATCAGTCTACTCAGCCTTGATTCCTCCACTTCATCCCAGTTAAGCTCCTTTGCATGTTGTTGTCAAGAGCAGACCAGCAAAACAAAGAGCCACATCATCTGTGTACCCAATCCACCCAAAAACTAGCTGTGGAATAGGACTAGAAGAGATGCCCTAAAATGAACATGACCATGACAGCAAACTTAGCATGGTCAGGTGAAACACTGGAACAGGTTGCCCAGAGAGGTGGTGGATGCCCCATCCCTGGAAACATTCAAGGCCAGGTTGGATGAGGCTCTGAGCAACCTGATCTGGTTGGAGATGTCCCTGCTCCTTGCAGGGAGGTTGGACTAGATGACCTTTAAAGGTCTCTTCCAACCCCAACTATACTATGATTCTAGCTGTGATGCAGTAATTCATGTTTTCTAAGATGGCCCGTTTTCTAGGAGAAATAGCTAGTATAGTGGCTGGCATAATTTCTTTTGAGAAACATTGATTTAGCAGTAAACATGGAAAGAAAGAGCTGGGACATGCAATGGCCTGACAGATGAAAACCTGGGTCATCATTGAATCATTCCCCTTCAAGCTCTACCTTAAAAGCTACTGGGTATTTTTACCCTTTTCTTGCCGTTTAGGAGGCCACTGCAGTACATCAGTGCTCTGCTGGGTAAGAACTTTCTTCCCATTTCTAATCTAGAGATACTCCTGATGATTTCTGACCAAGTTGTGCTTTATTTTTGGGCTAAGTCACTCTCTCCTGCTACATTTCTTATAGAGATGTGTGGCTTCTGTGGACTGTGGAGGTTTCACCTCCATACACTAGCTACTCCTTTCAGGCTCCCTTGATAGTTATATTCTGTACTAGGAAACATGAACTTAAAACTGGCAATGAAGAAAATATAAATGCATCTGTCTTTCACTTTGCACCTGTTCTGTCATTCTGTTCTAGTTTAATGGATTGTGAGCAATGTGATGTGACTAATGATTCCAGGCAGAAAATCACCAGAAAATGCTCAGTGTTGACTTTGTCAGCTAGGAAGACAAAATAGGAAAAGATGTGGTGAGTAGCACTGACGTTAACATTTACACACTGCTAAAATATTCATTTGGGCTTAGAGGAGGCATTTAATACATCTTTGTGAAATACTCCCACCCATCGTCACCATCACTTTGGTTTGTCTTTTCATAAAAGACATACTAACCCAGGAGCATGCAGTGGAACCAAAAACCCTGAGTGCTCTGAATTAACCAGGATGGAACAGCAATGAAAAAAATCTGACATCCTATGACATAGTGAGAGAAAAAAAAAAAAGCACGTAACTATCTCAAGTGCTGGAGGTCTTGCCATTCATCTAAAGGCAACATGCTGAGTCTCTAGGAAGAAAAAATACAAAGAAACAATAATCTCAAGATGGCCAAACATTCACAGAGACCTTGGTTAAGAAAAAACATGTCTTCCTTACTATTGTCTTCAAATACAAGCTGCCAGCCTACTTGTAAAGCTTCTCCATGCCCCACCTGGTATTGGACATGTCCTCTTCATTTGCCCTGTTACTCACTCTCTACATAGCATCCTATCTTCCCATGTTGAGCCATGTCCAACCCAAGAACTGCAAGGATAAGGCTGTTTGCTTTCAGTGTGTTGTACAGCCTGTTTCCTCTTACATTGGATAGCCATTGTTTCTTATCCACTCCCACCTCTGTATTTCTGCACTCCCTCTACTTCTTTAGTTCTGACTTTTCTGCCTCTTGTGGGCTCTTGCTTCCCATCCACCAGGCCAACAGCAATTCCCAACCTTGACAGTGCCCTCAAACAAACTACCTCATAAAAATATTGAGGTCAGCTCCCAATCACTTCTGAACAACTGTTTGCTGCAGCCTCCCTCTTCCAACCCATGTGCTGGTAAAGCCATTTTTAATCAGTTAATTCCCTTCTTGGTGCCTCTTCACAACTAAGTAGTGGTAGCTCTGCAGGCTACACAACCTGTAACAGCCTGGAGGGCAAGCCACCTTTTGCAGAGGTGGAAAAGGAAGAGAGACATGCTCTAGCTGCCCTCACAAAGGACCACGGTGCATGCAGTACCACTGGCTCCACTGGTTTCCCCAGTCGCACACCTCCTCATGCTTCCTCTGGTAAGGAGCATTTGCTATGTATTTGCGTGGGACCACACTGGCCTCTGCCTTGGCAGAAGTATTCAGGTCCAGACTGTGTTTCTGTAAGGCAGACAGTACATGCACCCTCCAGTGCAGGAAACACTGAAAGTGCCAACTGCCAGAAGTCACAATGGTGCACTGGGGAAAGGGCTGCAACAACTACTTAGTCTGTATCTTCCCTGAGCATGACAGGCAGAGCCTCCTGTACGAGCTGGTAAAGCCACCTTCATGTTCTTACTCATAGGAAGTAACAGTAAGGGCTCCAATAAAAAACATTCAACTGCAGAAGATGAAATACATTTGGTTTATTTCTTTCTAAAGTTTGTACATATACATATATCATTATACATATGTGAGATCCTTCACTAGGGTTGCTTGATTTCAATTACATAAAAATTATTGGTAAGCTTGCAGGCTCTCTGTTGCCCGTAAGCAACATTTATTCCAACTTATAAAAACACAGAGGAACAGAGTTATAGTCAGGAACATGGACACAAGAGAGAAGTCTACTTTATATCTCACAGTTTCAATACATCAAAGGCAAATTATTTGTCTGTATACTGTAGGCTTACTTTATCAGCAATGATAAAATAGAGGAAATATTTATATACAGTCACCTCAAGTGAAAAATAAAGCAATGTAAACTTAAATTCCAAAATATTATTTTAAATGATATAACAATATCCCCAAAAGTCCTTCTTCCAAGGGGAAGAGGACTGATTAAGTGCCTTCATTTATCAGGAAATGATCATTCTAGTACCAGTTACATGAAGCAGAATAAGGGAGGGCATCCTGTGGTACCTGTAGAAAAGAGTGACAACTCTGCTTCAGGAAAGCATCTCTGTGTAAGCAAGTATATCTTTGAGTCCTTTTGGACATCAGCAGCACGTGGAAACATCTCCCATGAACTAGGGCTTGACTTAAGTCTGCACAGTTCTAACTCTGACCACTGAGGAGTATGCTTTTCTGGCCATGCATGTTCCCAGGGACAAAATGGGGTGCCCTGGTGGTAGGACAGCCTCAAACCTGAGACAATGGCCACCCCAAGAGTCAGAGCAGCAAGTTTCACACTGCTGGAAAAAATTTAGTGATTACCTCAATGCTGCTTCACAGCAGACCAAGAAGTTACCACAAAGCAGTGAGACCAGGACTGCATCTCGAGTGTGTTGCATGAAAAACACTCCAGTAATTCAGTGATGACAGTAAACTGAGTTCAAGGTTATCAGAAAGAAGATTCCTACACTTGGCAAAAGGGATGGGAGGCCAGTCAGAGGCAGAGGAAAGGTCTTGCAAGAACTGCTGCCAGGCCCTGTAAGGTTAGGTCTGCACAAAAGAGATGCACAAGGTGTGTGTACATGCCTGTGCAAAATGTTTTCCTGAACTACCACTACCAAGAGTTACTCTTCCCATATGGGCACCATGCAGCAATAACCGAAAATTCCATTCCCTTTCTCAGCCTAAGGGAAAACAATACTGCAACAGCTCAGGTGGAGGGCAAATGACACTTCCTAACTGCAACTCTCAGTGCGACAGTGGTCATCCTCATCTTCCCAGTACATCACCATGGGAGGCAGGTAACCCAAGGGAGAAGCTCAGCGCCTGAAAAAGGACTACAGGATTACAACTTGCCCAAAGGAAGGTCATGGGGATGTCCCTCTTCATTTCATCCTGAGCTGCAGTCCACTCGCGTCTCAGTCCTTCAAGACACAATCACTCTGGCCGTAGTCCAGTGAAGTACAAAGGCATGGCTTCACTGAGGTTGCTCAAGTGCTTCAAGGTAACTGCATGATTAGAGTTTTATGACTCCAGGTAAGAATCTCAGCCTCAGGCTTTGCTCTCCCTTTCCAGGGATAATGCAGATAATGCTAGTGCTGCCCTGACTGGGGTGCAATAGGAAAACCCAGTAAGTTTCCTTACGTCCAGCAACTTGTTAAAAGGTTGTTTAAACCTCCCAAGGGAAACCTCTGAGAGGCATATGAGATGGCTGAGAGAGATATTTCAGCCGTGATGCTCTTCTTTTCCCTGCTGATGAGCCAGACGCTCTTCTGGAAATCTGTACAGCTGCAGAAAGAAACCCTCACTACTGCTATACGGCTGTTGTCTGCAGGAGACACAACAGGCACCTGTCCTGCTTGGACACTTTTGCTCAATTTTCACAGAGCAAGGTCAACATTTTCAGAAGTAAAGCTGTGAATAAGATCCCCAGAGTGTAATTTCCAGAAGAAATCAGCACAGATGCTCCCGGTGCAGGCATCGGCTGACATAACAGGGAGAGAGTTAACCCACTGCTGAGCTAGCAGAAAATCCCAGCCAGTTATCCCCATATAGAATTAGACTCTCAAATATATTCCTTCACTTTCAACATGCAGAACAGGCAGCCCCTGCTAGACAAACACATGGAGATCAAGGCAGCTCAAGGGATACCTTAAATCTGCAAAAGCTCTGATGACTGTTTAACCTAATTTGAGAACAACTAGAACAACAAGCATCCTAACAAAGTTAGCAGCTGCTGAAGTGCTTTGACCAAAATAAGCTTCAGAAAAGAACAGCAGGCTTTGGAGTGGTGAGCCACAGAAGCCGTACCATACCTATGAAATACACACACACATCTATAGGCATCACTTAAATACGTTCACCAAGAAACGTAAGGCTCAGATTGTACCTCACGCGAAGAGCAGTGATTTCAAAGTTTTCAAACTGCCAAAAAAACTCTTTTAGCCAAATTATAATTCCAGCCTTGAGTAAGAGGACATAGTTGTCATGAATATGTACAAATTAAAAAAAAAAAAACCCCACACAACCCACCCCTGTTCTCATCCTACAGTCTTTCAGAATTTGACAGCACTGAGCATGAGGTTTTCATGAGCATGTAAGTGATTTAAGACTTATATCACTGATAGAGTTTGCCCTGTGCAGTGACATCGATATCATTGATCTCCCTTTTCCCAGCAAGAGTCTCAGGGGCGTCAGAGGATTTTGCGTCAAACAAGATTCCACAGCAGCCTGGCTAGCTGCTCTGTGGTTACACCAGGATGTTCACTTGGCCCAAGGCAAAGCTGAAACCTTGCCTACTTAGACAAAAAGTATCTTGTTGAGCTGGTGTCATTTAGGTAAATTACATACAGGACCACTGCTATAGAGTGACTACTAATTACAATGGTTTATGTCAGAGAAAAATCTGCCCGTGTAGTTTGTAGCACTTTCAATCCTTGCATTGCTATGTGATGTACTTTTTCTCAGTCCAAATAAACCTACGGCCTGTACCCCAGCTGATTCCTGGCACAGATTTAACAGCAGATGCCATGGGACATCCCTCATTGTTTAAACGTTTGTAATTTTTACAGATTAGTTCATTGTTCAAAGGGGAGGACAGAGAACACTTTGGGCTGGCCTAAATTTGCTCCTTCTGACAACAGGTGCAAAGTCAGGTCAATGATGCAGCCTTCGGACAAGCTATTGCTTGCATTTGCTAAGGGAAGTGCTCTAATAAATAAAATACAGTGTCAATGCTGACAAAATGGATGAGCAAGGTACGTTCTCTCAGGTAGGGTTGAGCCTGCCTTCTTTCACTGTTTAACTGGATGTTGCCAACAGGAGAACAGATACTTGCAGAGGGCATCCAGATGCATTTCCCTGGAACCTGTCCTCCTTGCTCTTATTTAAACCAGCCTCCTAACAATGGGACTGTGGCACCCTTGGATGAGGGTGCTGCTGTCAGAAGGGAGAAAAGCAGCAGATGGTAGTGACAGTTCTTGAAGCAGCACAGTGTATGTGGAAAAGGAAGCCGGAATTTTTAATTACCCCCAGCACTGAGGGCAATGCTGGAGCAGACAGTCCCCAGCAGGTGACCAGCCACCAAGGGTGGCACTGACTTTCTATCTTCCTACAGTATCATTGTCTTGTGCACTGCTGTTCAGCTTAGGTGATATAATTTTTCTGGAGGCTGACAAAGCCTCTTCTTGCTGGAGCAAATATTCAGGTCCCACATGGTGAAGCTCCAGGTGAAGCAGCTCATTATACTACACCTATGCTGCTGGGAGAACTCTGGAAGAGAGGAGAGGCAGGCATACTGCTTCTATATGCACTAAAAATATCCTCTAAAAAGCACAAGCTGGAGACCAGCTCTTTCAAATAAATTTGTGAGATAGCTTCTTTGGCTTGCCCCTCTAGGCAGCCTAGTTATCAGATGTTGGGAACACACACTGGGAAGCTCTGGTTGTGCTCTGAGGAGAAATGTGGACCTCCTAACTGCCCTCTCAGACCAGATGTAATGTCCCAGAGCCTGGGGAAAGCAATACTGGGGAAAGTTTAAACAAGCAGCAAGCTACAATATTTCTTGAGGTGTGTATGCTGCCTTTGCAAAAGCAGCCAGTGTTTCTGACAACCTGGATACCCCCTCTCTGTGCTTGGGGAACAATGGAATGGTTTTTTTGGTTTGTTTTTTTTTTTATTTACACAGAGCTCCCCAAAAGGCTGCAAGACATACAGCCTGATTTGGAAAGTCCCCAGCTCCTTCCAAAACAGCATTTCAAAGCTTCCCCACAGAATGGGTTGCCTCTGCCTGCAAGACTTTTGGAAAGGAGACTAGGAATGTCACAAGTGTCTGGTCTGAGTGTGGAAGGGGGGACACTGCGTCCTCTGCAGCATAACGCTATGGCAATCTGAAACTCTGTTTCGCGCCTCCAAGCTATAACTGGCGTTGGAAACACAGGCTACCAATGAGCAGAATGAAAAAACTGTTCACAGGGTTATCCATTCAATGCAGCACTGCTTCAGAGCAGGTTTTCTCAAGGCAAGATGGGACAGTCAAATTTTCTGGATTTCTGCAAGCATGGAAGGAAAGAGACCTGTTATACAGAAGCAGCTGAGGTGCTAAGATGACAGACAGGAGCAGCTTGACAGAAAAGGAGGAGGAGCTGTCAGACTAACTGCGATAAGGCCAAAATTTATTTAGGGATGAAGAATACAGACATGGTAAGCAGAGAAAAGCCTTCCCTACTTTCAAGAAAAACATTGCCATGCAATGCCTCCAGAAGCCCAGTGATAACCCTGCCACCTTTTACTTTCTCCACTGCCACGACCACCTCCTCACTGAAGGGGCTGCTCTAACCAAGCAAGAACCTCACTTCCCCATCAGAGAAGAGAAAAAATATTGGCTGTTTCAAGCCAGAATAACAACCAGCCTTGTTACTGGAAGGCATTGGAGCTGTGAAAAGTCACCAAACAATTCCAGTCTCTGGAGGTCTGCTATTCCAAACTCCTGCTCAGTGCAGGGCTGCTCTGAGCACCACTCCTCAGGAGAGCCCCCAGATGTGAATAGACCACAAACTGGGAGCAGGCGGGATCAGAGGGAAAGCACTTAAGGGATGAGCTGTTACAAGGCCTTTAGAAAGCTTCTGGTAACCATTTATAAGAGGCTGGCTACAGATGAAAAACTATCTGAGTCTGCGTTGCTGCTGAACAGCATTCCCCCACAGCTCTGCTGCATTAATCACTCTGCTGGCTGACTTATCTCTCTACATCAATTAAAGACATAACATAAATACTGGATTTAAAAGCTGTTGTCATGTTCACTGGTCCATGCGTGATTTATCTGCAAGATGGACACAAACACACAGCCAGCCCAGACAGTCTCTTTCACAGCTGCTGCTGAACAAAAACCATCTCAATCAGACCCCTGCATCCTGCTAACTCACGGAGAAGAGTGTAGTTTTGGCTTTAGGAGAGTATCTTGTTTGCTTTGGTTGCTGAGTCGGGAGAGGGGAAGCCAATTTTGTCCTTCTCCCTCGCTTCTCTGCTGTCAGGTGCAGACCCACTGAGGTCCTCCCATGCCTCAGCTGGGGAGAGGAGATGATCCAGCCCCTGGACGGTGAGCAACCAGCAACGCTTCAGAACAGAAGGTCCCTCCAGGGCCTCTATCCACATCTTGAGAGTGAGGGATGCAAGGAGTTGTTGGCCGCATCCTGCTCCTCTCCTTGCATCCTCCCTCTCAACATGCAGATAGAGGCTTTGCTTGAGTGAGGGTTGCACGCTGCAGCAGGGAGGATGACAAGGAAGGATGACACCTCCTCGCATCACAGACGCAAAGGCTGGCTTGCACGCACATATGCTTGTAGTGGTCTGCCAGTAACTCCTGCTTGCACTGAGCACCCCCAGAAAGCTGCAGGCTGATCCACTGATACCAAGTTTAGGTGCATGGTGGGTCCCAGAGGAGGGCTGGAAACCAATAGAGTACCTTTACATATCGCAAGAGGAGCTCCTGAGTCGCTGATGTCAAGCCCTGTTGTCTGCTAAAGGCAAACATTTCAGCAAAGAAAAGCAGGGTACCAGGTACCATACAAAGCTATCTGGCCAGACTTTCAGTGGTGCCACCCAAGAAGATGCACTGTTGAGACCTTCCGAGAACCTGCCCCCACCCTTCACAATAGCTGGGGTAGGGCCAGGGGCAGGGGAAGACAAATCACAATACTGCTTAGTAGATGATCCTGTTCCCAAGGGAGACCAGGAGCCATAGGCATTCACAACAGGATCAACTTATCTTGGCTTCTGAAACGTGCATTTTCACATGGGTGCCTGGGATGCCTAGAATTTGTAAAGCAATGGAGCAAAATGGTGTTAATTAAAACTTGAGCAGAACCTGACAAATTCTCAGTAAACTAATCTACACGCCTCAGCAGTCTCACCAAGAGTGCTCCAAGCTCAACAAATGTTTAATGACTAAAAAATGCAGTGAAAAACTGTATTTGAAAAACCCACATGAGACTTAAAAATATACCCTAATCCATTTACAAGTATACATGGAAATAGAGAATAAATAATGAAAAAAATTATCATATTTGCAGTTCACTTTTTGACTTTTCCTATTGCTCCAAATCATCTCCTCTGCAATGACTTTGAAGAGGAATTATCCAGTTTATGTGTCAAAGCCGGGAAATGCATTTTACAGGAATCATTTCTTTTTGAGCTCAGCAATTTAACTGCAGTCTGTAGCAACCAGAGTATTTTAAAAGCTGGGAAAAAAAAGTTAAATGTCACCTTTTTGCCTTTTAAAGGACTGCACTCCATAATCACAAGAGGTTTGACGGGGCATGTTCCAGCCAGCCTTCAAAAAAGCTCATCTAGATAACCCTGCCCTAACAGCCAAGCAGGGCCCATTTACAAATGTGCACTATTTTTTTTGTTTGTTTGTTTCTGCTGCATGCTTTCTAACACTGTTAACAGGACAAGTTTTCTTCTCAAATGTGCATTCAGCATTCCCCAAATGAATTTCTTCTCTGTCTTCTGCTTGTTTGTTTTAAACCACCAGAACAGGATGAACAGCTGCAGGGATCTCCTGGCTTTGTTTCCCCGCCATGAGCTGTTGATCTACCACACCTGATTAATTCAAACAATCCCTCCCAGTGAGGATTATCATACACCTGCTTACACTGAATCTCTTAACACAGCATGCTGCACCACATCACTTTGGCTCCAGCAGCAGAAGGCATCTCTCTTCTCCAGGAAGAGGACTGAACGTTTACTCCGCTGTAGTAAGCATGCACAGCTTCTAAAGCTCTAGCACTTAGGAAGCGCTGACCGTTTCTATATGGGACTCTGCATTTTTTAGCAATGTTCCCATGGTTAGGGGCCAACCTCCTGACTTCTAGCATGGAGTGGCCGCTCTCAGTGGCAGATGCCAGAGGTGTGCGCGTCCCAACATCTCACGTGTGTACAGTTCCATCTGGTTTTGCTGCCAAGCTGCAACTGCAAGGATTGATTTGCTCCAACACCTCCTGGCATCTGAGGGCACAATGTCTTCATTACAGCCAAGGGTGAGCACAAAGCTGTTGCACGGTGATCCTCTGTGGGGGAGGCAAGTCATGTGGCACCTGTTAAGGTCCTTCTCTCTTTGATCACTCCCTGTCCTGCCCACTGAACTGGCAGTTCAATAAGCTAGACTAATCGACTTGGACCCTTCAGGAAGTCTGGCAGAGCACACATCCATGCAGGTGGTAATTTTTTTTGATGTGTGGCCGTTTGACTACTTGGGCTGGAAACACAAGCGCATTTCTAAACAGTTTTTCCATTGATCTTGACGTTTCTTTATGCATTAAGAACTACCTCCATCAGGAAGGCTACCTGTGCCAGGCACAACAAAAATAACAGCAACAAACAATTTTCAACAGTCCCTCAATGTTACCTCACAAGGTGCTCTGCAGGAAAGGCCAGCTTGGTGGTACTACTCCGCATAGCAGAAGGATGAGGCAAAATGAGAGAGACGCGTCCAAACTGACCCAGCAGGCCAGTATCAAACCTGAGATTAAAACCCAGGGTGTTAAGTAACAGCAGTCTCTACAGAGCCACGATGCTGCCCACACAAGCAGGGCTGGGAAGCAGGAAAATCATTTCTACATCATTTTTCTACTCCCTGTGCCTGAAGAGTGCGGGCCACCCGAAGGGTCTGTGGCATAAACGGGGTTTTCAAGTATGGAAAGCTCTACCCATGGTGGTCTCTCCCTGTCCTGCACTCCCCTCTGAAAGCCTGGCACAGGGTATGCAGGGGCTGCAAGGTGGACTGGTTGCCTGCGGGTGGAGGGTAGGATCTGCCAAAGCCGAGGCTGCCTTGTGCTGGCCTCCAGGCACAGAGTAGCCAGGATGGCATCAAACCCTGGCCCACAGTGAGGACACATCTGTCCCCTTCTCTGGTCTGCACCAGCCTCTGCACCAGTGAGCTAAAACAGGAAAATGAAGAGTTGAGGAGAATCCTGTCCTGAAGAGAAAAGGCAAAGTGCTTTGTCACTAGCAGAGAAATTGCAAACACGTATTTGTGCACACCAACAAGGAAACTCCTGGAAGAGGGAGCATTAGGGTACAATACATCATAAGACTCTATATAGCAGCTAAGTGAAAGCATATAGTTAAAAACTACACAGAGGCCCTTTGTCTTTAAAATGCAATGCTAATGGCTAACATCTACAGCAGCCTCCTCCGCAAATAAATGTGAAGGCCAGGTAGTCATTCCAACCGGGTAAACCCTAGTCTCCCTGACTGCAGAGATTTGGATATCCCCCAGCCTACTAACTCAGGAGAAGACTCTTTGCTTGGAAGGAAGCAAACAAAGTATTCCAATGCTGTCATCCCAGCATTGCCAGAGGTTTCCAGGTTTCGTTCCTTCACGCTCATGGGTCCAGGATCAATGCAGTGATGATAAGCAACTGTGACTATTTACGCTAGCACCCGCTGCTACGTACCAGTACCAACATGCTCTGCATTGTCAGGAAACCAGTGTTCCCAGCACCCTAGGCTCTAGCCAGCCTTCTGCAGCTGCTCGTTTGCACAGCTTTTCTCACAGCTACAGCTCGCATTCACAGCATTGCAGCATTTGTCCAGTTACTTTTCCTGCCCACCACATAAATAAAGTGACAAGTGACTCGAGAGATGAAAGCCACGTGCCGATGGGAGGAGATAAACGGGGAAGAGACAGAATATACGTAACAGCACTCTACCCCTCCCCCAGCTCCTTTAGAAACAGAACAACACAAAAAAATCTCGATGCTTCAATTACTAAATGATAAATTAACAAAGCAAAGCAAAGCAGGAGCAAAGACATCTCCCACAATCTGCACAGATACAGCAAAATATACAATAGAAAATGTCACTAACACTCCATTCAGGCAGATGCACTTTTTTTTTCTGTTGTGAATGACAGGTTATTAAATGAAAAAATTTTGACCACCGGTACTTTGCTGCATGGCTGTTCCCCTAGTTGTCATTTCCACCCTAAGTGACCTTCTGCTTAATGCTGGGTGTTTCTGGCCTGTAGTCCTTCCTCTCCGAGACATTACGCTTCACCTTGGCACTAACTGGAGACTCCTGATTCAATGAGGGACTTGAGTGGGATTTCTTCAGTCCTGGCGCATCGTTCTCTCCTCCACTCAGCAGCTCCTTCACCCCTTCTTTCAGGAGGCCAATGTAAATCTCGTAGCGGTTTTTCTGGGAAATTAAAAGAAAGGCCTGAATCAGAAATTCTGCAGAAACACTTGAGAGACCATCTAGATAACTTAATGGTTTTTGCTGGCCTTGAAAGCCAGGAGCCTAATATGGACGTGAACAATGGTGCCTGATGTGGACATGAACAATGATGCCTAATGTAAATTACACTATACAAAAAGGATTTCAGGCAGGCTGAGCCCACCGGTGCTGTGCAATTAGAGGACTCTGTTCTGCAGCACACAGATCCTGGTGCTCTGCTGAATGGTGGTTCCCAGCTAGCCACCACCAAGTGAGAGATTGCTGACCTTAGTCATGCTGAGTCATATTCTGTGCTCAGACACATTCAGATGTTACGTGCCCCAATCAAAGTCCTAAGGGACAACAAAAATCCTGCTCTGGTTGGCTACAGTTCTCCCCTGCAACCCTCCACCCCCACCAGCAGGTCCTGCTTTCCCTGCTTCAGCTCACGGGGGAGAAACCAAAGCAGGATCCTGTAAGTTTAGACTGTACCAGCATGGCCACAGCCGAGCCCATGAGAGGATGTTCTGCAAGGCCAGACCTTAATAAAAAGGAGCAGATGAGAGGGCTATGACAGCAGCACACCATGTTCCCCTGACTGAGCCACTCATGGTAAATAATGAAGGTCACTTTCTGTCCAGACACTTGTATTTTTCAACTGGAAAAAGGTCACTTTACTGTGCCCCATGCCCACTTGTTCTGTTCCTTGTCTGGAGTAGAGCTATCCCTCTCCAACAGGAAGATTTCACTTTTTGTACCACAATAACATCTTTCAACACAGAAAACATCTCGGCAACCAACAAAATGAGGGTACAGTAACAGAAGATCCCTGCAGGGCCTCAAAACCAGAAGCTGGGGCAGGAGGTCCTGAGAATGGAGCAACACACTTCCCAGGATTTGTTTAGTAACCTGCCCCTAACATATCCACTAAAGATGTGGTGCGGGCATTGTAACTAAGGTGATCTCAGTAGGCTAGAGGCCAGGGAAGGAGTACATAAACATCCACACTGATAATTTATATTTCAAAGTGGCAAAACAGGTGCTAAACTATTATGTTCTTGACTGAGGAAAAAGTGTTTAAGAAAAATTCTTCCAATTTATAATAAAATAATAAAGTTCTGGTAATAACACTTATTTGAGGGCAGAAAGTAAAAAAGCTTGGTAACTGCTTTGAAGTGTGGAACATAAAGAAAAAAAATAAAGATGATCTGACTGGGTTTCCAAACAGTCCTTTGAATAAACAAAACCTCATAGAGGAGGATCATAAAAGAATCCATCTAAAAATTAAATAAAAAGAGCATTCTTATCAATTCCATATCTGGAGCTCCAGCTCTATAACGCAAGAGACAAACACATGAAGTAGATAAGATGTGTCATTCAATAAAAAAGGAAATGGAGAAACAGCAAGCAGAACCCTGATGATGATGATGCACTGGTCTGAGGAATGATTCATCATACAACAAATGGAACACCTCTGCAAAAGAGAAAGCAAGCCAGTGCTCTACGCCTAGGATCAGTGTAATATTTACCAAGGGAGAGAGGGACTTTACTGCCGTACGCATGTCAGATTTTTGCTAGCCCACTAAACATCACCAGGGTCACAAGACCCGGCAATCAGAATGGAAATCCAGGACCAGTTTCTGTCCTGCATGTCTGCAATGGCCAGTTTGCCTTGGACTTTGTGGGCCCATGATTTCTACCACAATTAAGAAATGCATTTGGAAGTTTCGATTTTTATTTTAACTGCAACAAATATGCTCTTTTAGTGATCTGACATTTAAAGCTAGGTATTAAAGCCGACGGTAATTATTCCATAAAATAAATTAATCTGGAAAATTCTGTCAGGAAAGCAAAACCACAAAAGTTAAAACTATTCAAAAGCTTCTGCAACATTATCTCTGAAGACTGAATGCATAAAGATAAAGAGGAGATGAGATAGTCATCCATCAAATTTCTGGCTTCACTTCACCTGACAGCACTCAAAAGATCTCTCATAAACCATAAATTTGCTGCAATGAGCAACCATCATCTGGACCAGTACTTCCTCAGACAGCAAGCAAAGAGAAACGTTCCTTCCTTGGTGTCTACAAGCAAAGACACCAGTAAGAAGAAATGCTCCTGGCTGCATCCCTGAAGAAAGAGCAAGCACCTCCTCATTCACCTCCCCTCAGATGGAAACACCATCTCACTTGTCTTTCATCAGGAACAAGAATGAAGGGAATGCCAGTGTAAGATAAAGGAATTACAAGGGCCTACAGAAAAGGAATCTGGCTTCTTCCTTCCTTATGGACCTATGCTGCTTCCTTTGGGACTTGCAGGCCCTTTTGGTGTGCTTCTGGAGATGTATCAGCATGGCCCTTTGTACATGCATGCAAGGTCTGGTCTACGGTCTCAGCCTGAAAAAGCCAATTACAAAATCATGCCTCACCTATCTCTTGCCCTTTTGCTTTGACCCCATGCAGCAAGGTCTGTTGTCAGCTCCTGCCTGACCCTGACAGGACTTTGTTCTGAAGGGAAGGTGAGGAAACCCTGAAATGGAAAGAAATTTTCCATTCAGGATTTTGACACAGCTCACCTTTTCTTTTTTTTTTTCCTTTATTTTTCTTTTTTTTTTTCTTTAATGCCTATTGATGGTTTCAGCATGGCCTGTGAAATCTGTGCCAAATGTGAAGGTAACACAGCATTGCACAGCAGCACCTTGACTCGCCATCTCTCACACACAACTGAAGTTGGTTCCACCACTTGCCTGCCTAGACAGGCATTCCTGCAGTGCTGATCACAGAGCTGAGCTGCACAGTTCAGTTGCTGTTCAAGGCTCTCACTAGGGAAGAAGGCATCTTTTGATTCCTGGGCTCTACTGGTTCTGCTTTGTACTAAGGTACCTGAGGAATCTTTGTCTAAAGACCACCATGATCAAACTGACAGAAAACAAAAAAAAACCCACAACAATCTCCTTCTCCATCAATCTTTCTAAAACCATCTAACACTCCAGCCTACATTTCATCCTAACTCATCATGCTTCTAGAAGTGACAGAAAATAAACATTGTGTCAAAGATGCAAAGCCAAGAAAATCTTTGCTTTCTCTAGTTGCACAAGACAACCTACAGAGTCAAAGTGTGTGGCTTGTTCTGTAGGTCCAAGTGCTCTATTCAAAACTGACATTGTGCCATTGATCACAACCCTTTGATCCCAATTGCTCAGCCAGTTTCCAAACCACCTAACTACCCATTCTTAATCCACACTTCCTCAGCTTGTCTATGAGGACCTTAGAGGAGACAATGTCAAAATCCTTGTCAAGAACAAACAACACAGAATCATAGAATAGTTAGGGTTGGAAGGGACCTTCAAAGGTCATCTAGTCCAACTCCCCTGCAGGAAGCAGGGACATCTCCAAATACATTAGGTTGCTCAGAACCCTGTCCAACCTGGCCTTGAATGTTTCCAGGGATGGGGCATCCGCCATCTCTCTGGGCAACCTGTTCCAGTGTTCCACCACTCCCATTGTAGAAAATGTTTTCCTTATATCAAGTCTTAATTTAATTGCTTCTACTTTAAAACCATTACCCCTTGTCCTATCACAACAGGCCCTGCTGAAGAATTGTTCCCCGTCTTTTCTGTCGGCCCCTTTAGGAACTGGAAGGCTGCTAATAAGGTCTCCCCGCAGCCTTCTCTTCTCCAGGCTGAACAGCCCCTCTCTCAGCGTGACCTCACAGGAAAGCTGCTCCAGCCCTCTGATCATCTTCATGGCCTTTCTCTGGACTCTCTCCAACAGGTGCACATCCTTCTTAGGTTGGGGGCTCCAGGTGGAGTACTGCCCCCTCATGAGGGCAGAGTAGAGGGGCAGAATTACCTCCCTCGACCTGCTGGCCACACTCCTCTTGATGCAGCCCAAGATGTGGTTGGCTTTCTCAGCTGCAAGCACGCATTACCCGCTCACATTGAGCTTCTCATCCCCTAGCACCCCCAAGTCCTTCTCCTCAATCCATTCTCTGCCCAGCCTGTATTTGTGGCTGGGATTGCCATGACCCATGTGCAGGACCTTGCACTTGGCCTGGCTGAACTTCATGAGGTTTGCACAGGCCCACCTCTCCAGCCTGTCAGGGTCCCTCTGGATGGCATCCCTTCCCTCCAGCATGTTGACCGCACCACACAGCTTGACGTCATCAGCGAACTTGCTGAGGGTGCACTCTATCCCACCATCCAAGTTGCCCACAAAGATGTTAAACAGGATGGGCCCAATACGGACCCCTGAGGAACGCCACTCGTCACCGGTCTCTACCTGGACATTGAGCCGTTGACCACCACTCTCTGAGTGCGGCCATCCAGCCAATTCCCTATCCACCAAGTGGTCAGTGGTGGATAAGGAATATCCACTGCTCTCCCTGCATCCATCACACCAGATGTCTTTCTAAAAGGCTGTCATGTTGGTCAGGCATGATTTCCCCTTCGTAAAGCCACGCTGACTACTCTCAATCACATTCTTGTCTTTAATGTGTTTGGAAGTGATTTTGGAAGTGACTGGAAGAAGAATTTCCTCCATCACCTTCCTATGGACACACAAGCACCTGACCAGCCTGTAGTTCCCTGGACCTTCCTCCTTGCCTTTCTTGAAGACAGGAATGACATTTGCTTTCCTCCAGTCCTCAAGGACCTCCCCTGATCACCATGACCTTTCAAAGGTAATCGAGAGTGGCCTTGCAATGACATCATCCAGCTCCCTCAGCACTGATGGGTGCCTCCCATCAGATCTCATGGACTTGTGTATGTCCAGTTTAAAAATTCCCTAATTTTGTGACTGCTGAAGGCGGGTCTTACCAGTAGAGACTCAGACAAAGAAGATATTGAGTTGCCTGGCCTTTCCCTACTCCTTGTAACCAGATCGCCTGCCCAGTTATGGGCCCCAACTAGGCCCATATTTACCCTAGCTGTCCTGTTCTTAAAATACCTGTAGAAACTTTTCTTCTTGCCCTTCACATCTTCTGCCAGATTCAAATCCACATAGGCTTTGGCTTTCCTAAATGCAATCCTACATGCTTAGACAGTATCTCTACTCCTCCTGTGTCACCTGCCACTGCTTCCATCTCCTGCACACTTCCTTTTTATGGTAGAGTTTTACCAGGACAAACTTGTTCATCCATGAAGGCCTCCAGCTATCTTTGCTTGGTTTCTTACTTGTCAGAGTGAGCCACTCCTGAGCTTAAAGGAGATGATCCTTCAAAAGTGACCAGCTGTCCCAGAGCCCTCCTCTCCCCAAAGCCATATCCAATGGCATTCTTCCAAGCAGTTCCCTGAACAGGCCAGTCAGCTCTCCTGAAGTCCAGGGTTGTGATCCTACATTTTACTTTGACACCTCCTTTCAGGACCATGAAGTCCAACATCTCATGGTCACTGCTGCCATGGGTGCCCCTGAAGTTCATATCCCCAACCAGTTCTTCCTAGTTTATAAGTGAAAGGTCCAGTAAAGTGCCTCTCCTTGTCTGCTCCTTGGTCACCTGCGTAAGGAAGTTGTTGTCAGTGCACTCCAGAAACGTCCTGGACTGCTTGTGCCCTGCTGTGTTGTTCCTCCAGCAGATACAGGGGTAGCTGAAGTTCCCCATGAGGACCAGGGCCTGCAAACACAAGGTTTCTTCCAGTTTTTTGAAAAAGACCTAGCAGACAGCCACTACAACAACACTCATCTTGGTGTGCCCATTAATCCTGAACCACAAGCTCTCAGGTGGCTCATCACCTTTCCTTAGGCAAAGTTTCGTATGTGAAACTCACAAAACTCACTTCATATGCTACTCACTCACAAAAGGGGTGACTGTCCCTCCTTGCCATCCTTGTCTGTCTCTTCTAAAAAGCTTATATCCATTCATGGCAGCATACCAGTCATGACCTCACTTCATCCCTGTTTTATTGATTATGGAGTCTTTCCTGTTCACATCATTGTGTACCCTTTGCTTGCCAGCCCTGCCCACCATTTCCTCATTTGATTGTTCCTCAGATCATTTCAGGTATGTGGAATATGAAAGAACAAATTGTCCAGCTGTGTTCCCTATACAAAACAGTACCAAAACACCTATGCAAACCATCTCAGGCTCATCATATGCAATGCAGCCCAGTGCTACAGCAAAGTCAAACCCAACACAGCAGTTACAACCTCCTGCGAAAGCAGAAGTACACAACCAGTCAAGCCCAGGAGTAAAAAGAGCTCCTCCGAAAAAAAAAATCTCATATAACACATGGCAGAAGATTTACTTCAGTTCTAGAGGCTTATGTTGCCTCCAGCATCTCCTCTGGTGGTCTCTTCTTCAGACTATGGATTTTCCTTGCCAGGCAGTGCCTATCTAGAGTAGGATCCTTTCAGATCCAAGGCAACATTGACTGGCAGTTCTGGAGAAAAAAGCTCAAAGGTGGAGCCATGAAAAATACCAGGCATCTGCTGGGTTTCCTATCCCCTCCCACATAGCCCTACAATGTGGCAGACACCATGACGGATAAAAGCTGCTGTCAGATATTCAGAACGATCTCCTAATGCAGCTGCCTAAGTTGCATCACTCAATCCTGTGATCTTTAATTCTATTCCTTTCCTGCTCAGTGGTACACAACACAAATGGCTCTGACAAGGCATGCCTATGACAATGATTTTAGAAGAACAGTTCCTTCAGAAGATACCAATGGAAGAAAATTATGCAGTCATTCCGTAAAGACTGAGGTGCCAGAGCACTAGGTAACACATAGTCTTACAACAGGAGACAGTTCCTGCCTGAAGACCTCATAATCTCTTAAAATAGACACATCAGACAAGGAGAGAGGGCTACATTTTTATTCTCCATTTTAGAGATGAAGAGCTAAATTCTTGGCTTAGGTCACAGGAAGTCCTTATCAGAAAGAGGAGCCACATCGCAACTTCTGGGATTGCTGTGACATATCGGTCTTAAAAAAACATACTCCTTTGTGAAGTAAGGTAAAAATGCAGAACTTTAGGACTGTATCCCAGGTGTAAGACCAGCTGCCCCACCCACACTCAACAAGTAAAAGTCATAACATTGCCCATACATACCTCAAACTCCAGATAGTGGTCCTTCAGTTTGTAGTCATCTACTTCCTTGCCTTTGAGCTTCTTGTCAGGAGGATAGGAGCGATGTTCGGCAAGCTCAGTGGAGATCTGCTTCAGCTTAGCTTCATGGGACTTCAGTTGTTCATCCTTCAGAAACACATTAGGCACTTAAGTGACAGAATCTAAAATATCTGATAAGCAAAGGAAAACAGAGAGATCCCTGTACAATGATAAGGTCTGTTAGTAAGTACCCTGGATCTGCTTGCTGTTTATTAGTGCCCAGTCACTCTTTACATTGTGCTGAATCCTTGTCCCCCATAGCTCTCTCAAAGGCATTGAAGCAAAGTGGCCAGGTTTGCAAAAAAAACCTCAGCAGCTAGCAGATGCCACTGGGAAGGACAGCAAACCTGTCATCCCTTGCCTTGCTGAGAGCAATGGAAGCAGCTTGCTGCAGAGCATTACTGACAACATGACACTTCTGCTCTAATACATTTTTTGGCAAATTAATTATGGCTGTTTTAATTATGGCTGTTTTGTATGCAGCAGACCAAGGGCAGAAGGAGACAGGCGAAGACCCTGTCTCAGGTCTTTGCAGTGTAAAAGTAGATCCTTCAAGGACAGAAAGGATGTGGAATCAGGGCCCTTTCCTTCTATTTCTGCACTACCAAATGCTTTCTGGTCTGGAGTTTCCATTTGTTCAGAACAATAACAATACAATGTTCCAGAAGAGGAAGAGGCTGTCCAATCCTCAAAAGGTATCTGCTAACAGGTTTTATCCCACTGTGCAGCTGGAGAAAGTGAGGAGCTGCTACTCCCCCTTTCTAGGCAATTTCCTGTATCATAATCCCAGGCCTACTCACTTCCTTCAGTCCATCTGTCAGCTAACCTTCCTGCAGCTCAGAAGGTTTCCAGCTCCTGCAGCATGGCCTTCTGGCCGTTTCTAGGCTTGGATCTGAAATTATGTTTCAATTAGGTCAGTTCAAAATACAGAGATGATCTGCAAATTTCAGTGACTTAGGTAGTACCCTTAGGTAGTAGAACAGCAGGCAGTACCCAACTCTGCTCCCTCATATGTACCTAGCCTCAGAGGAGGAGGTAGCTCCCAGTAGCAGCCCCTCAGCGGTGTGGCTGTGCAGCTTGCAGCTTCAAGCCTAGCTCTGACACACCTGCACTGCATTGTGAGCCACACTAGGGACTGAGTCCTTCAGCTCACTGAGCTGGAGCTGTGGAAAAGAGCAGAAAGGAGGAAAACTTCCACAGAAGATGATAGTTGAGTCCCAGCTAATCTTTTGTTTCAACTCTTTTTCAAGAGAACTGAAGAAAGAAATGTGGGATAATTTGCCTCTGCCTATACATGATAGGGCCCAAACCACTCACTACTGGCTGCCAAAAATTCTTGTTGCTGTTAGTAAGTACCCTGGATCTGCTTGCTGTTTATTAGTGCCCAGTCACTCTTTACATTGTGCTGAATCCCTGGTCCCAGTGACATCCTGTTGCAGTGAGTTCTACAGCCTGATGACAGGAGATCTTTCAGCAGCCATTAATCTGGCACTTGTAATTTCCAGGGCAGAAGCCCTTTGGAGCTTTTGTGTGTGCATGCACATTCTCAGAAAAAAAAGGAAAAAAAAAAAACCTTAGTAGATCTTTTCTAGACTGATTGTTCCTTTATATATAACATTGTCACATCCCTCTTTGGTTGGACTAACCAAGATCAGACACTGATCTGCTTTTGAAAGCAAACTTGGTACAATGATCTTGTACAACCTGTCATGCCCAACCTCTCTCCTTCGCCCATGTTAGGTTCTCACTGCATCTCGACTTCTGCCTGACCAGGAACAGGTCCTTTGAAGAAGTACTGTCCATCATGATTCAGCCCACAAAATCCTAAACAGCAACCACAGGGATTTGACAAATTGTATTTTTTTGTCTGCCAAGTCAGAAGCAGCCTGCTGGCAGCTCTTCCACACTGACAGATAAAAGCAGACATATTTCTGCTTGCCTTTGAATTTATCTGCTTTGAACACTTACCATTCTGCCTTTAGCTAAAACAGCTTATCTTATTCCACTTTTCGTGTCTCCCCTTCTTTCAGACACAAACCACAGGGCTGTGTTCTATTTTTTTTTCTTTCCAGATTATATGGAAACAATGAGACCAGGAAACAACGTGCTAAATGGAAAAATCACACACAACAACGAGTAAAAAAGCTTTTTTTTTCTGGTGACTGGGGGTAAATTATTGAAGCCCCATACAGTATTTTTAAAAAGGTAAGCATGAGCAAAATGTAAAACCACAAGGATGAGACAAGTTAGCATTATTCTGTATGAGACATGTTTTACACTTTAACCCAGAATAGAAGATGGAAAGTCAGTCACGACTTCATAATAAGAAAGGCTACTGCCCCAGAGAGGGAAAAAGCAGGGGCGACATAAAAAAAAATACTGCCTTAGAGAAATGCAGATTATGAGACAGTGGTTTCTAAGGAGTGTTGCTAAGCTATGAAGATGGTAAAAAAAATGCATTTAAGAAGCAATCCAGCATGGGCAGATGACTTTAAAAGCTACACAAGGTTACTCATAAAGCATATATCTAGGATTGAGATCTATCACCTCTCTGTCAATCTGATCAATGCAGTCAATATCGTGTTTCTGCTGGTGCAGGAGGAATTGCTGGCATGCATTACAGCATCCAAAGTACACATCACTATGGGCACAAGCATCAAACACCACCAGTCTCAAACAAGCAGAAGTAGGTGGGTTTTTTTTTGTGCAAGAACTAGTAGAGCTGTGCAACTCCCTGCCTCAGGAAGTTGCGGAAGATAAAATGTTATGTGATCACAAGGAGAGACCAAAGACATTCATGTAAGAACAGTTTATAAATATACATTAAACAGGAAATCTCTGAGCTGATAAGAGTTGGAGTCTGGAAAAGCATTATGGAAGAAATATAACTGATGTCTGCCTGATGCATCAGCTTTCACCTTTTATCATCCCAATATGCCAAAGATTAGGAGTACATCCATTTCCTCTGAAATGAGTGGCAATATCAAATTTAAAAAAAAACCATCAGTCAGTATTTGAAATGCCCTCTCCAGAGTCACAATCACAGGATGAAAATTCTGTATCTGGGACCAGGAACACTATTGATTGTTTCTTTTCTTCAAAAATATAAAACAGTTATATTGAAGTCAGCTCCTTCTCTCCCTCAACTTCAAATCTTGCATCAGGAAACAAGCAGAGATTTACCGTGCAGGCCTCCTTCTCCTAGGAATGCTAGTGGGAACAGCCACAGAACAATGCCAAGGACCACCATCCAGTCTCTAGCCAACCAGAGAAATTGCCATCACTTACCCTCTTAATAAAACAGCTCACCTGAGATAGCTTTGTTGTGGTGGCTGGCAGGAGTGGGCGACTGAACTTCTTCTGAGAGCCAATTGCAGCTGGAAATGGCGGTGCAGAGAAGACGGCAGCCACACAGTTAATCTTGTTGATCCAGGTCTGCATTTCTTCTTGGCTCCTAGGGAAGAAACACATAGTAAGCATCAGTTGCCTCAGCCTCCTCTACCTCTTTCCCACTCCTTCAATGGCATTTTAAAAGTGAGAATAACCAGAACTAGACAAGTCTTACAGTCTGCTCAGTCTTCTGGTCTATCTGCAAGCAGTTAGTGTCAGGTATCTCAGTCACAGGCTGGCTTGTGATTAGCTCCATAACTCACCCTAGCATGCATCTTTTCCTAATCTAATCCAAAGGACACAGGTGACAGAGCCGACCAATGCCCTGATTCAGACATACGTCCTAAGGTCTCAGCTGTGCTGGACACCACAGATCTCTAGGAGGGTTCACATGGATCTCAGTAGAAAAGGACTCATGCACAAGACTGAGGCACAGGTTTTTAATGTCAGAAGAAAAAGGCAGGTCATCTGTTCTGTCCGGATATCACAGCCTGAAGACTTTAATCAAATTACTCTTGTATTAAGCAGTAACTTTGTTTCTGACAAAAGCGTATCTTCTAGAGAGACATCCAGCTAGGATCTGATAACATCAGGAGACAGACAATCCAAGGCTGCCTTTGGTCATTTGTTTCAATGATTAATCACCCTGACTGTTAAAGGTTTGTGCCTTGTTTCCAAATTGAATTTCCTGCAACTTCAGCTTCCAGCTGCTGCACCTTGTTATGCCTTTCTCAGCTAGATTTAAAAGCCTCTTAAAACCTGATGTTTCTTTATCATGAACTACTTGTGCAGTCTAATCAAATCACTACTTAATCTTATTTCTGATCAAATAAACAGATTTAACCTCTTAAGCCTCTGCTTTAACCTGTCCACGCATGAATTTACCCCTCCCTTCAGCACTGCTTTCTTTCCTGAACGATTGCCACAAATCAGAAGAGAGCACTTACTGGGCTTGGAAAAGCAGGACCCTCCAATCTGCCGTTTTAAGCTTGAGGACATTGGGTTTCTTCTCATAGTCTGTTGCCTTGGATGCCAGTGCATGATGCACACTAACTGCATTCTTCAGATCTTCCTCTGACAAAGCCTTTTCAGGCTTATATTCATCCTGTAGGAGTTAACAGGGGAAAAATGGCACCTTATTTATCCATGTGCTACTCCTTTTTCCTTAACCTAGTGAAAAACCTTGGTCCACACTCATGAATAGTATTCAAGTACATGAACTGAATACAGCTTGACTTAAGCACTTGTGGTTTCCACTACCTTTAACATCTTTTCCTTTCTCTTTCTTTCTTTTATTTCAATCTCCTTGCAAGGCAGAGAAGTAGTTCCACTACGTGCTTGTCAGGAAGAGGGGTGAACAGGAAGCACTTGACTATCACAACAGCTGTGGACTATTTGTCTTCATTTCAGGAATCCTTCATGGCCAGCTCCCCACCTCCACTGCTCAGCTGCTGGTTCCTGCTTGGGTTCTCAGCATCCGCTGCTCAATTTTTACTTTTCTCAAACAACTACCTTCGTGTGTCTTCCTAGGCGGGCCCTCACACAGTGGAGAAGCCTCCAGAAAGAAGCCTTGTCAGTCTCCACAAAGCAAATATAGCAACCTCCTCTTAATCTCTTTGCTCAGGGTCTGCAAATGGCAAGCACAGCCTCGTCCATGTTTTTAACACAACAGTACCACTCTAACATCAATTGACAAAAGCAGGCAGTCAAACTCCTCTGTATTGCAAGTGTCAGCCTGGGAGCAGTCTTTGATCTCCTGAGTGACAGAAGCTAGATTAGGGCACAATCATGCTGTAGCCACAATTTCAGTTTAAAGCCCACCTGACTATAAATGGCTTGGGAAAGCCAGGAGTTTTTTCAAGGGAAAGTCACTTGCCAGCAATGCTGCATATGCAAAGTTTCTAAAGGAGAGGCCAAAGCAGTGTGCAATTTACTCCATTTCTCCCTTTTAGTACATAGATTCATAGAATGGTTAGGGGTGGAAGGGACCTTTAAAGGTCATCTAGTCCAATCCCCCTGCAAGGAGCAGGGACATCCCCCACTAGATCAGGTTGCTCAGAGCCTCATCCAGCCTGGCCTTGAACATTTCCACGGATGGGGCATCCACCACCCCTCTGGGCAACCTGTTCCAGTGTTCTAAAACCTTCATTGTAAAAAATTTTTTTCCTAATATCCAATCTAAATCTACCTCCCTCTATTTTGAAACCATTACCCCTTGTCCTATCACAACAGGCCCTACTGAACAGTTTATCCCCATCTTTCCTGTAGACCCTCTTGAGGTACTGGAAGACCGCTATAAGGTCTCCCTGGAGCCTCCTCTTCTCAGCCTCACCTGAAACACCCACCAAGGGAGGGGGAGTGATGGCTGCAAAACAGAGGAATAATTCTTTGCAGGCAAGATAACTGTGGATCCCTCCACTTGAACACAAGAGTCATCAGATGGGGTTTAGCACGCAACAGAGTGCAGGATGCAGAGCACTAGCTTAAACACCCAGAGAAGCGCCCACCCCGGAAAAAACCTGGTTAATGTGCATGAATTGGTTTACAGGGCTTATCTGGTGGTACACAGGCCAGGGTTCTAGCCAGAGGTAACTACACCGCTGACAAAGGCGTCTGTGCTCTCAGCCAGGCTGGATTTGGTCAGGGTTCTCCAGGATGAATTTCAATGGCTGGGGGGTCAACCAGCTGTGGTAACCACCTCCCAGAAGGGAGGACAAAGTGTCCTGCTCCTCTGCCATGTCTCAGCCTTCCCCAGAGGTCCAGATAGTGCGGGCCCAGAATTTGCTGCTGCTGAGACACTTCACCAGAGGAAATTAACCAGCAATACTGTTGCAGCTCCACCACCACTTGGGGCCAGACAAGGGCACAACCCACCACATATCTGGCAGGCCTAGCACAAAGGCAGAGCACTGCTGCACAGATGACCAGAGGGTAGCCTTCAACCTAAATAACTGTGACATACAGGATTTTCAAGGTCTGGTAGTGGGCGAAGCCAAATGTCCTTCCTGTATCATAGCTTGAGTCCCAGCAAGCTTTGGAGGGATGTCTATATCATGATGGACTTTGCCTACTCCTGCTTAAGGCACTCTCTAAACCTTCCTCAAGGAAGATTTGGGAAAGTCCCTGCCTGAAGGACAAGAACTGGAAGCTGTCCAATGTCTGGCCCAGCCGCATCTTGAAGATGGAGGAAGCAAGCCCCTAGGTCAAGCTTCTTCCTTCACGGGTTCAAAAACTGATTTATCTGCTGGTAGTTTGGGAGGAAATAACTGGCTCCACTGTCCAGGGAGACTGGGAAGACTTCAGGGCCAGGAGATGAATTTAGACAAGCCTTAGAAACATGATATTCTGTCTTTCCTCAAGTTACTGCCTAGAGACGGTATCAGCTATCGCCTTGCCTGTTGCCTCCCACCTTCCTCTGTGAGAAGCATCCAATGTCCGCAACCCGCTCTGGTGTCTAAACCTGTTCCAGAACTCTTCCACATTTGGGCAGTCCCAGAAGCAGTCCTGGCTGAGAACCCCTCCTTACCAACAGAAAGCATTCATGATAATCCTTGCTAATCCTACCAGATCAACTGGCTGCAATCTACCTTGACAGCTGGGGCTCTGTCAGCTTCTCCAAAGGCACTGATCAGCATACCGGAAATGTCTCCACATAGTTGGCCAGCCTCAGAGAAAGCTGGGAGCATGTGAATGTGCTGTCAAAATTCATCCTCTAAGGCCTCCAACTCTTTTCAACTGTCAAAGAGTGCTAGGGGAGCAGGAACATCCATATCTCCTATGCCATCAAGGACAGCACGTGCTCTGATGTGCGAGTGTCAGTGTGGAGGCTGAGTTCAAATGGAAGGCAACTGACCAAAGTTACACCACGACAGTGGCAAGAAATATATGAGGAGCCAGAAAGGAACTGTGACCTCTCTATCAGCTGAAGACTGAGTGCTGCACACAATGCAACGACATGCTGAATTCACCTTTCTCAGACTCCTGGAGAATGACTTTCCAACATCCTGTTGACCTGGAATCAGCATGTTTCTAAATCCATTTTTGATAGACCAGAGAATGGTATTTGGCTTTTTATCAGTCAATGTACTGTGGGTGGATATCTTTGCTCAGCTGCACGTTATGGCTGCAAAATTCTTTTTTGGAAAGTCTCATCACTGAACACTTTACATCATTCTAGCCTTTCTCTCTTTTTTTTTTCTATTTTAACAGAGAAAACATTTGAGAAAAGTTGTTTAAAAAATACCTGAAAGCCTGCAAGATTATAAAGTGTGCCACATCAAAGAACAAAGATGCTGCAAACCTCAGAGAAGAGTCCAAACAAAACATGAAGGTCCATGTCCTGCACTGCTTGCCCAGAAGAAATTTCTAGCAAGTAAGTGAGGTCAGCCTTACATCCTCTCCTTATAAGCCTCTCTTCTCTACGCACATCACATCCCATGTCAGTCTAGTGAACTGACATTCTGTCAAGCTCCTACTTCACAATTTCCTCTTGCTACAAACAGAAGGCAGGAAATTAACCTTGGCCTGAGGATGCCCAGAGACAGGGCGAACATCTCAAACATGTCAAACCTCTCATTTTATATAATACTGTGCAGGCATGTTTAGTTGGCTAATTGTGAATGCTTCCACTGAGCCCCTCCGGTAGTCTCTGTGCTCACTAATTTAGAAACCATCTCTCTTAAATCATTCATTTAAAAATAAAACAATATGCAGCACAGGAATTAGCACTGGAACAGTTCCAATGGAAAAAAAATAAAATGTGGGTATGGAGTCAAGACTGCCCAGATAAATTCCCCAGTAAATCTCAAGTGACCATCACTTACAAACCACTCTCATACGTGGACTTCGACAGCAAAACAAGGAGAACTGGACTGGTATGCAAACACAATGACAGCAGAATTGAGATCACACTGCCCAGTGGGAGAATCACAGCTGCTACAAACAATTAATATTTATATTACAGTAGTGTCTTGAGGGAAAAGCTGAGTTACAGATAAACACAGAAAGCAATAGTGCAGAAGTTTGTACATGTCTTTGTGTGTATACAGCACCTAGAACAGTGAGATTTCTCTTCCCTGCTTGAATAGCACTCAGTGCAATGAAACCGTCATCGAAGATGTTACTTTCACAGATACATAGATAATACACAGATAATGAGAGAAAGAGGGAAAATGTGTCTGCGCATATGTGAATGCACCCTGCTCTATAGCACTCCATAATCAGGAGGGAAGGCAAACAGAGGTAAGGAAATCGTTTTCTCATGACTACTGCCAGAGCTAAGCATTTCTACAAAGAAATCAAGCTGTACTAAAATGCTCCTGAAGTTTCTGAAATTAGGATAATTTCAGTCTCCTGGTATACTGCAAAAGGAAACAACAGCTCAGTAACTTTTACTCTAACAGTTTGGTCTAGCTGTGTATTTTAAAAGCCTGGCACCCTCAGCTTCTGCGATACCACCTCCCTAACAGAGCAAAGTTTACATCAGGGCTGAAGCAAAGCCCTGCTGGACCTTCTGGGGCTGAAGAGAAATCAGACGATGTTTAACAGCTGCAGCATGAGGTATTGTGGCTGAGCAGGGGCCGGAGGCACCCTGGGGAGGCTCACAGCTGCCCCCTCACTCTGCATATGAGTCACTTCCCATCAGGACCCTCCGTTAACCTTTTATGGCACTAAAGTAAAAGCCTTGCTTGTCTCTGTGCTCCTGTAGGATGGCTTCAATGGAAGTGTCTTCAGGACCAAGTGGAAGAGTGCAGCTTTGCAGAGTAACCACCCTGTAATCGTTGAATTCAAGTGCTCTGCCAAGTGCAAGACACACAAATAACAAACAAATAAGAACAAGAACTCCAGCAAGGCATGTCATTCTGCAAAGATTTAGTCAGATATGAAATTACTCTCTTGCTCTCAAAAGGATGGAGGGTGAGAGTGGGGAGAGGATAAGTGTGGGGAGGGCATAATTCTGTAGAAAATTTGCATACTACCTCGGCATCTCTACATTTTGTCAAACAGGAAGCATTTTAAACAAATATGCCAGTGATAAAAAAAATTACAGCAACAGGGGCAGAGAGGGGGAGGCACGGGCCTTGCCGTCCTCATCCTCAGGCTTCCTGTCAGGCAGCTGTCTGGGCCTGGCCCTGCCAAGAGAAGGGAGGGGAGAGGGAAAAGGAAAAAGGGAAAAGGGAAAAGGAAAGAAGAGTGAAGAGAGAATAAGAGAGAAGAGAAAAGAGGACATGTGTGAGAACATGAGAGGCATTTGCCTGAACCGACTGTAAAGAATTTATTGAGAGGAATGGCTGCAGACGCCAAGGTCAGTGAAGAAGGAGGGGGAGCAGTAAAGCTGCTCCTGGCCAAGATTCCCCTGCAGGCCGTGGTGCAGCCCATGGTGAGGCCGGCTGTGCCCCTGCAGCCCATGGAGGCCCACGCAGGAGCAGAGATCCCCCTGCAGCCCATGGAGGACCCAATGCCAGGGCAGGCCCATGCCTGAAGGAGGCTGTGGCTCGTGGAGGACCCATGCTGGGGCAGCCATTCTGGAGGGACTGCACCCCGTGGAAGAAATAACCCACGCCAGAGCAGTTCATGAAGGACTGCAGGCCATGGAGGACCCCACGCTGGAAGAGGGGAGGAATGTGAAGAGCTCCGAGGAGGAGGAGAAAGGAGAAGCAGAAACAACGCATGATGAACTGACCGCAACCCCCATTCCCTATTCCCCCTGTGCCACTCGGGGTTGGAAGAAGGTGTTCCAGTCAGGAATTAAGTTAAGCCTGGGGAAAGGGGAGGGGTAAGGGGAAGGTGTTCTTAAGATCTGTTTTTCTCTCTCATTATCCTACTTTGGTTTTATTTTTCATAAATTGAATTAGTTTCCTCAGGTCAAGTCTGTTTCGCTCATAGTGGTACCTTGAATGATCTCTCCCTGTCCTTATCTCGAACCTTGAGCTTTTTTTAATATTACCTCTCCCTTGTTTCCTTGGAGGGTAGGGAGGGCAAGTGAGTAACTGCAGTAGCTTGTTAGTGGGGCTAAACTATGACAGAAAGCCACAGCAGGTGAGGAGGGAACAGCAGTATGTGCTTGAAGCTGTGCTCCTGATAGCTGCAAAACACAGTCGAAATGTAAAAAGGCTTTCAAAGCATACTTCTGCAATACAGGGCAGTCTGGACAAACAGCCCCTATTTCATGAATATTTCACCTACGTTGGGGGGCAAAAAGCCTTAACAATCTACTTAGCTACCATTATTTGATTTTGACAGTTCTCACTCATATGTTGCATTTCACATTTCAAGAGTATAGTTAAAACTGTATTATAGTATATTTAAGTTTGTGCCAAAAGACTTGAAGGGGTTTCAGCTGACTTTTTTTTTTTTTTCCCCAGAGTTCTTGCTGTTAGGGAGCAAAGTTTCTTAGAAACCAGTGTCTCAATTTTCTTTAGGGAAAAAAAAAAGAAAGTATCCTTTTAGTCTTCAATTTTGCTGTGGAGCAGAAGCTGCAGGTTTCTACCAAGGCCAAGCTGCCGTTCAATTGTTTTGCAGCAGGTCTTGCAGGCGTTGCAGAAAAGTGTACTACGAATAGATGGGAAAGGAGGACAGTCCTATAGGAGGGGAAGTCATACGTATGAAATACAATATTAAAAGCAGCCTAGAGGAATGAGTGCAAGACACAGAGAGATGGTGCACATATGGATGGGGACAATGGAACTGAACTTGAAAGTGTGGAAAGGGGGAGGGTGTCAACAAAAGGATTCATACCTGAATGTGTGTGTAAACAGGGTAGGGGACAGAGAGAGCAGCTACAGTGTGTGCCAGAGAGAAAGGAGCCTGGAGGTGGGCTGTAAGGGCAGAGAGAATGCCTGCTGCTTTATCACTCTTTAATTAAGTTTCCAAAAGACAGTGATTTCCCCTACCTTCTGCAAGTACAGGACCGTTCCCTTCAGCACAGCATAAAAGGTTTTCCAGCCTCGCTTTCCCCGGGGAGCTGCAAAGAAAACAAATGAAAACCCATTTAACTCAGATCCATTTTTAAACTTTGTTTAGGCAACAGGAGAGCTACATTAGTCCTGTGTTAAACCTCCTTTGTACTCTCCTTTTCAAAGGACAATGCAACTCAGTACAGTGCCTGCACATACCTGCTGTGTGAGAGAGTAATAAAACAACTCTGACGACAGCCCTGGACTGGATCAGAAGGGAACAGCAGCAATGCAGAAAGCAGGCCAAAGAGATCTAGTCTTTGTGCTCCTGCAGGTAGGCGGACACTGCCCCTACATAGCTAGGTCTGAGCTCTGTGCCGTGGCAGTTTTCAGGAGGAATCACCCTTTCTCCATGTCACAGCAAGCTGGTAGGCAGAGCTCAGGACCAACAGGACACTGCTCAGAAAGCAATGCCTCTCAAGAACATCCTTCCCCTTTGCCTCTGCTGCACACCCAAGTTGACACTGAGTGGTCAGATGGCTTCTTGGTCCCTTCCTCTCTTCCTGCAGCTGCAGTAGGAGCCAAAGAAGAGAAAGGAGAGGGGAGCCAAAAAAAATCCTAAGGAAAAAAAAAATCACCGCTCAAGAAACCTAAAGTCAGTTAGAGATTGAAGAATGTAACAGAGACAACATTTCCAGCCAACAAATTCCTAGAAACGAGCAGTGTTGGGGGGTGGAAAAGGAAAAGAAAAAAAAAGGGATTCAATATGAAGGCTCCCATTTGCAATTCAGCTGCAATAAAGCAAGGGAAGGCACAGGATGTATGGTCACAGTGCCAGAGACTAGAAGCCTGCATCTAAGCTCACTCTTGACCAAGCACCACTGAACAGCGTCCACTTGCCTCTGTACTGAAATTGGTAATGTATGCACGACTAAAGCATCACCCCCAGAAAGGCATCCCATAATGATCTGAAGATAGCAAGCGATGATGAAGAGGTTATTAGTCCCTTGCTCCAGAGGTTTTATCATTCTCATCTCACATGATGTGCCTTATTTCTAATTTGCTTTTGTTTGGTTCAGCTTCTAGCCATTGGCCCCTGCTACATCCTTCCCCTCTAGGCGGCCTAAGTGCTTTAGCCTTCAATACTCCTGTCCTGAGAAAATACATATAGTATGCTATTACATCACTTCATTAGCAATCCTGCACAAGCTGATCTCTGTGCTGCAACAACTCCATTAGGAAATGAAATATGAAAAGGTCTAATTAACTTTAAAAAAAAATCAGTTTCATTCTATTTGCAGAGGGGAGCTCAGAACATAACTTTTTCAAGAGTTGCATGACAATGAGAGACAGACCTCTAAGATGTACAGGAACTTCTGAAAACACGGCCCTAATTACATTACTCATAAAAGGATTATCCCCAAATGCCAACATCCAGTGTGCTGAATAATGAGCAATTCTGATTACTTAGAATTAAATAAATAATTTAATAAAGACAACTAGATACAATTATTTATTAAGCTTAAATAAACAAAAGTTGAATAAAGAAGAACCTATTCAGAGCATCCAGTCATCATAAAGAATAAGGTCAGCTGGATTTCGGCATCTCTGTTTGGATTTAGTTGTCAAGCTCTCAGCCTCCAGCTTGAAAACACCAACCTCCAATTGTACGTTCCAAATTACACTAGCAAAACATGTGAACACCAAAGAGCTTAGTTCAGCTAGGAGACACTTGCAGTTACTGGAAACCCATCACAAAGTCAGACTTTGCCTTCAGGATTCAGCCCAATAGTGTGAACCATGAGTAGGCGATCATCAACAATGACTAGGGAAAATACAGATGCTCTGAGTAGTCTTTACGGTTTCCAGGATCAATAGAAAACAAACAAATTAAGTTAGTTAGACCAAATAACAAAACATACACAGGTGAATGAGAGGCCTTCAATAATTAGTGCACCACAATTTGAAGCAGGACAAAAAGGAAAGAGGATAATTAAAGTAAGAAAGAGACATAGCAGGATTATTACAAAAAAGGGCCAAGGAGGAACTGTATAGAATAAATCTGGCTGTTACCGAAAGCTGATAAACTTCATTGGGTATGTGATCCAAGGCTGGGAAAGTAGGGAAGTGAATGGTTACAGCATCTTCCAAGTAGAAATAAATAACAGTCTTTCTTTAAAGAAAGACCCAGAGGGGAGGGGAGATATGACACAAGCTGGTGTCACATAAGGAAAAGGAGAATTACCAAACTGCTACGGAACAGCTACTGTAATTCACTTGAAATTGTTTTCTCTTCTGTAAATCATGAGATTCATTTTCTTTTAGCACAAAAGATTCACATTGTTTTGCTGTAACACATTACTCATTAGGCTCATGCATTAGAGCTGCTGCAAATGGGACTGAACATTGTAAATCCTGACCTAATAGTGAGAGTGTGATAATCCAATTGCGGCATAGTTTGTTATTGCTGCAATTTCCTCTAATGAAGCAGTGCTATTTGCCTTGAGAAGCACATGGGCTCATCTAAATGGCACTGTGCAGATATAACAAGAAAATAAGACATTAAAAGTGAAAAATACTCACTTTTCTTTCCATCCATATCCGCATGGATTTTCCGAGCCAGAAATCCAGTTTTATACACAGCAGCATTTGGGTCATGAGGGATATCCAGGAATGGATTATTTGAGTTGCCAATTCGACTGACAGCCTTCATCTGGCTCCCATTATCCTTTTCATCTGTACCATCTGCGTGAGACTTTTTCTTCTCTTCTTCGTCTCTTAAAAAGCAGTGGAAACAAGCATGAACAAGAGGCGGACCAGCGAAGTTTCATTTCAGTAATTCTTACATGCTTCTTGCCAAAACATGCCTCTCTCTTTATAGAGGCCCCTATTTTGAGAGAAACCTAGACATATACCAAAACATAGTTGGATTATAAGTAAAGCTTCAGTTCACCTACTTCACCAGCACAGGACATAGGAGCCAGATTTTCAAAAAAAAAAGCCCAAGTTTCCCTTTTATAGTCTCAAAAGACAGGATTTCAAGAGTGTTCTGTGTCCTTCAGCTTCATGTATTTTTAATTCCACTTATCTGAGTGCTAAAATGGAAAATATTTGCCTGCTGGGCTCTCCTGAAAAATCTCCAGTTTCCTCATGAGTTCACGTGTAGATGAAAAGAATTACATTACTACATCACTGTGGCTTACCGCTTAACTTAGCATATGAAACACAGACTCTACCTCCTTTTCTTTATTTTCCTCCACAGACTAGCATAAAAGTAGTAATTTAAAAATAAAAACTACACTAGGTGAATTATGTTATCTATATTTTAGAAACAAAATGGTGCTCAAAATGTTACTTATTAGGGCAATGTATTCAACACAGCTCTTGGGGACAACAATGCAACCCATTTCTGCAAGCCACAAGCATTGCTTGACTAATAAATGCCTTTTTGCTCGTTACAGTCAAAGGCAAAAAGGTACCAGGGAACCTAGAAAACAAAGGATGTCCATCAGAAGAGTAGGATGATAGTTTTCAGAGAAAAAGAGGCCACTGAATCTGGGTGGATGGTGTATGTGGAGGAACTACAGTTAGTGTCAGATTACAGAGCAGCCCTGTGTCCTTTGAAGTTGCACAAAATTTTCCCCTCCAGGTAACCAGGAAAGGTGTGTCAGGGAGGATGAAAGCTGTCATTGGAAAGTCATGGGAGTAATGCTTCTCCTAAGACCAGAACCTGATTAAAAAAAAAAACCAAAACATTATCACTTGAGTGTAATGATGGCTAATAGAGGGGGTAGACTTTAAATTGCTGCGTCTCACTAGACTCAGGCAATCAGCAGAGAGAGCAAGCTCAGGCAGACCTTCCAATCACATGCACACATTCAAAGGTGTATATCAGATGAGGATTAGCAAGGCATATTTCTGTCCAAAAGCTCCTTTTGGGGTACCGTGCAACATATCTGCTTATGGGAATGACCATCCAAAGAAATGTCCTCCAAGAACTGCAGGCTAGAGCGACAATCTGTGTTATCCTGTTCTCTGCTGAAATGATCGTCTGGGGAATAACTTAGTTTGAGGAGATAAAAGGATAAGAGACTGGTTTGACAACAAGGAAACCAAATCCAGAGTCAAGGAGGCTGTATTAGTGAACTCAGCAGTGTCAGAGAATGTTCCCAGGCATCTGACTTTGATCACCTCATATTACTTTGTGCTTGGCGCGGTCTCAGCCCAGCACAGCCTCAAACAATTTCCAGACACTGTTTAGGAATTGACATAGTCAAGGACCATCTCAACAGGCACTATAGGGGCAAGGATCTTCTTTTGGAGGGTAAGACTTTTCAATGGTATGGATATGGACTCTAGACATTGACATTCAGCCTGAGAGTCACACAAAGGTGCCAGACATTTGATTTAGTTGTAGAGATATAGCCAAGGTGGTGCATCATACCTTCATGGTGTTGTCTTGCAAGGTCTCCTGATTAAGAGGAACAAAACTTTTACCTGAAGACCTGATTCCTGCAAGGGAGAGCAGTCCTTGCATCTTTCAGCCTATTGATACGTGTTTTCCCACTCCAGAACAGAAATCTGCACGAAACTTTTTGTTGGTCAAAGCAATAAGGATTTATTCATGCATGCTTTGGTTGAAGCCCTCTCCCAATTGAAAAGGTGTAGGAATTTCTGACAATTATGAGTGTCCCCACCCTTCCCGTGGCTACTACATAGTAAATGTGGTAAGTTTGTAAATGCAAAGCTGCTGGCAAGTCTGGACGATTGTGTGACATGTGTTTCTTAGATATATGTCCATTCCAGGAGCGAACTCTCTCAACACAAGTCTGTGGTACCTAATCCAGACTGAAGTTTCTCATAGGGCACAAGCACTTGGGCTGATTTGTCACACAGAACTGCCTTGTGAATTCTGGGATCTCTGCCTAGGACAGAGTGGATTTCTCCTTGTCAGCAGAGACCTACTGCAGCAAATGGCTTAGCATTTTTTTTTGCAATAAGCTATTGCCTTTGGAGCTATGGATGTGAATTATCTTATACTGATTAACTATCCTGTGGGAATGCACCAGTGCCCTTGTCCAAGCAGCCATGGGTGTTGTGATGAGCAGTCTTGGGGATTCTGGACACCACTACCGCTGGGGGCAGTGCTCTCAAACTCGGCATCTCTGGTGCAGCTAATAAACAGGAATTCCTCAAAAGACAAATGCAGACTGTGCAGACAAGGACAAAATGGCATCCGCTGTCATGACTGCTGGTGGCATTGAACAAACCTTTAATTGGTCCTTTAATCTGTCATTGAAAATGGGACATCCTTGAGACTCAGAAGCCTCAAGCACTTGTGAGAGCTGAGTGCTCTGTCAAGATGCGTGAGGTCAAGACACATTAGCCAGCCTGTTAGATGCAATGGAAGAAACCCTAGAGGCAAGGAGGACTCATTACAGAGAACAAGAAATGGATGAACAGCTCAGAAAATAGAACTAAACGGAGTCTCTATCTCCCTCTGATCTTGAGTAAGAAACACCAGTGGAAATAACATCAGGGAATCTGGGACTCACTTCTTCAAATACTTGATGTGGCTTCAGTGGTCAAGCATAAGAAGAAAGCAGGACAACTGGGAGGAGTTTCCAAGTAGCTAAGCAGTTATTAGCCTGTGCTTACCTACCCTCCAAAGTTGTCTGAATAGATAGGTCTTGGACACGCTTTATCAAGGATGTGACAATTTGAGTGTACTCCTCACCAGTCTTTAGGGTACGGTTGCAAGAAGGAAGAGCTGCAGAAAATTCAGCTGGCCTCTGGATACGTACACCCAAAAACTGATATTTGAAACCCTAGTCTGTGGGGGGTGCAACTACTTCCTAATACTCAGATAGCTCTCACAGATGATTCAAGTCGTGTAACATCCCAGCGTGAAGGCCTCCAGTGATGCGGGGGTAAGAGTCAGTGGGTGGTGTCTCTGTGCAGGTATAGGTATGTTCAGAGTTAAGGATCTAGAGTCACACAGACAGAGCTCAGGTCTTTGTCAGGGCCAGGCTTGGTGCTTCTTCTTTCCATTTGATACAGGAAATAGCACATTCCTTGTGCCTTTGCAGAAAAAAACCCACATGGATTCCAACATAACTTTTGTGGTAGCAAAACATCATAACGATGGTCCACTTAGGTTTGCAGAAGTCTTAAGACATCTTTGATAAGCAGATGGAGATCATTCCTGGCTCTGAGTGTGGAAGCGATTCCTCTAGTGACCCCTCTCTGACAACTGAAAGGGGCTGATGGCTGTGAACCCTCTTGTAGGTCCCACTTGCCATCCACAGAAAGTGGGATCTACTAGTGTCTCTGCTCTGCAGGGTACTGGTGACAGGGGAAGACTATCACCTGTAGAGTTTCGCCAAGACTCTGCTTGCAGCACGTGATATTTGGAAGGCTTCCCAAAACAAGGTGCTTCAGTTCCAGTTCCCTTTGTTTGTCTCCTTGGAAAGTGACCTGTAGACAGAGTAATGTGGGCACTGGCTGCCCATGAGAACCAGCACATCAAAGCAAGGATCTGCTTGCTCTACCATCTGGAGACATAGCATTGAAACAGCAATGTTTTCCTTTCCATTATAGTGGAAAGAGATATCTCGGTTTGACCTAGAAGAAGATGAGCTTCAGCACAGATGTCTTTATAGCCACCACAGTCTCAGCATCACAGTTTGCCACAGGAAAGACAGAAAAGATTTGGCAGTAGCCCTTTCCCACCATTACCATCTCAAAGACCTATTTTGGTTTGTCTGGAAGGAGGTGATTTTTCAGTGCAGTCCAGAAAAAAAAAAAAAAAAAAAGAATAATATATCATGTCCATATCTAAACTATTCTGGAAAGAAAACTGTATCATCAACTAGTCAAAAAACAAGTGATTCTCCTGAAAACTACACTGTCCTGCTGAGAGAAAGCTTTCAGGATACAACTGGCCCAAATGCAGCAATTTTGTAAGCAGCACTTTGGGATTTCATATGTTAATTCTAGATCATCATTCAGCCTATTTTAAGATGATGATTTTATTATTTCTATCACCTTCAACAGGAAGTAGCCATAATATTACAAACAATGGAGAACAATAATATTTACCACCACATTTCCACGTAGACATCATGCAAACAAAACATATTTAGCTCTAGCGCCTTTGAAATAAAATTCTTTTTTCTTCTCCAGCTTAAAGCTGACTATGATTGGTGCAAAAACCAAAGGACGAGAAACATCTACAAAACCTGGGCCACAATATTATAGACAATGGGAGCTAAGAGATGTTAAGAGGTCAGCTCTCTCTACCTCTAAGGCTGGATCGACTCTTCCTAACCCATTCTGGACAGAATAACCAGTTCATAAAAACCTTTAGTGAAAGCACATCCATAGCTCTCCAGGCAAACCTACGCCCTGGTTTAAAAGACTTGTTGCTAGAAAGCTTTTTTCAATGTTGAACCCAGACTTCCCTTGTTTCAAATTTAAGCCCATCCATGATGGGTGTGAAGAATAATCCACTGCCTTCTCCTCTGCAACAGCCTTTACACACTGAATAAAATACACTCAGGTCTCTCTCCTCAGTGCTCCCTTTTCCAACTAAACAAACTCAACTCTTATTCTCACCACTCATGTTTACAGGATCTTGAATTAATTTCATCTTACAGGTGATGCCAGGGTTAAAGAACAAGAGTTTACCATTTGAGTATGAAAAAATCTCATAGAAATATCAAGTCTCTCAAGAAAATTTAAGCAGCATAAGAAATTATCACACAATTATTGGGGCTACATGCACTCCTGGGGTGGTTCCAGTTACTTCAGTACACTGAAAACAGGATGCACTGGGACCAACATTCCTTAGGGGTCGGTATTAGGCCTGGCCCTGTTTAACATCTTTGTCGGTGACATGGACAGTGGGATAGAGTGCACCCTCAGCAAGTTCACCAATGACACCAAGCTGTGTGGTGCAGTTGTCATGCTGGAGAGAAAGGATACCATCCAGAGGGACCTTGACAAGCTGGAGAGGTGAGCCCATGCAAACCTCATCAATTTCAACAAGGCCAAGTGCAAGGTCCTGCACATGAGGCAGAGCAATCCTAAGCACAAATACAGGCTGGGCAGAGAATGGATCAAGATCAGCCAGCCCTGAAGAGAAGGACTTGAGTGTGCTGGTGGATGAGAAGCTCAACATGAGACGACAGTGAGCGCTTGCAGCTCAGAAAGCCAACAGCATCCTGGGCTGCATTAAAGGAAGCGTGACCAGCAGGTTGAGGGAGGTGATTCTGCCCCTCTACTCTGCTCTTGCAGGACCCCACCTGTACTGGGTCCAGCTCTAAAGCCTACAACCTAAGAAGGATGTGGACCTATTGCACAGAAAGGCCACAAAGATGATCAGAGGGCTGAAGCATCTCTCCTATGAGGACAGGCTGAGAGAGTTGGGGCTGTTCAGCCTGGAGAAGAGAAGGCTCCAGAGAGACCTTATAACAGCCTTCCAGTACCTAAAGAGGGCTTATAAGAAAGACAGGGAGAAACTTTCTAGCAGTGCTGGTTGTGATAGGACGAGAGGTAACAGTTATAAAATAGAGGGAGGCAGATTCAGACTTGATATAATGAAAAAAAAATTTTAATGAGGGTGGTGGAACACTGGAACAGCTTGCCCAGAGAGGTGGTTGACACCTCATCCTTGGAAACATTCAAGGCTAGGTTGGATGGGGCTCTGAGCAACCTGATCTAGTTGAAGGTGTCCCTGCTCCTTGCAGGGGGATTGGACTAGATGACCTTTAAAGGTCCCTTCCAACCCAAACTATTCTATGATTCTAACTGGCTGAAACAGTACTTGTCTTCACAGCATTCAGTAGGAACTTCTGTCAATGACTTCAGTGAGGTTTAATCACTACTTAGTGCTTCACTTGCTGTTCAAAGAAATGAACCACAGTCCAACAGGCAGGAACGATCTAGAACTGTAAGCAGTAGAGAAGAAATACGGAATGGGACAAAAGACAAAATAATCGTATTACTGATGGTTAGTTTTCCCATACTGCTTTTCTCTTTTCTCCCATGACGCAGAACAACAAGGCAGGCAAGAGAAAACAGAAAGCAAAGCAAATGGCAAGCCAAGTAAATGGCAGAATGTTTTCCTGCAATTCTATTGTGAAAAGTAACAAAAAAATTTAGGGGGTGCAGTGCAGAGTAGGGCTGTGCATTCAGAAACCCACATTCACCAGTTCAAGGTAAACTCCAGGTCAGATCTGTTTATTTTACAGATCACGGTATGTGATTCTCTTTTAACGTTTTGGAGACCTTGAACCTGGAACTACTGCAGAAAAAGAACTGTAACGCAATTCTCTCTTCCAGAGCTGTATTTATGCTTCCATGTTCATAAAAGATAAATGAATACTCCTACTAAAAGTCTTTGGAGGACATCTGCTGATTAAGGTGTCACTCCTCTTGATGACAAAATTGGAGTCAATGGCACCCTTTTCTTTCTGTGGGCTTCGGATCAGACTGTAATTCTACTGTAAATGACAGCAAACCATTTAGGATGATGACACATATAGCTCTCAACTAGTAAGATAAGGATCATGTAGCAGCCTTCCCTCATCTTGTGCATCGCTGTTACCATCCCTTGTCTATGGCCCTATCACCAGCCATTAATCCACCAAATAATGTACTGCCAGAGCAGCTCTTAAACTCTTGCTTAGCTCATAAGAGAGTCTTAGATCCTCAAAGGGATTCTGGCTGGAGGAAAGGAAAGGCATTCCTTCAACATGCCAGAATTGTGCAGGAGTTTATGCTGTGTTTTGCAGCCCTGTTCCCACCTTTGCTTTACCTCCCACTTCTTCCGCTGCTAAATGCATCAGGGAAGCAAAGGGATACTCTTTGGAAATAAGAGCGGATCTTTCTTGGTCCCATCACAGTAAAATCAACCATGTACTCTTGCTATCCACCTTTCTCTGCAGATCATGACAGCAGAGCAAGAGTGTGTGCCTCCTCCCTCTAGCTCAGGCAGTCCCAGGCCTCCTTGAGGTGATTACTTTACACTAACCACACATCTCTGTAAAAGCAAGGACAGACATCTTCACACTCCCTCTTCCAGCCAGCACTCTCAGCCCTAAAGGTAAAGGCACAACCTCTTTGACTGTGACCAGATGACCTTTGTTTCTCAGCATGGAAAGTAATTGTCACATCAGGGCCAGCTGAGTTTCACATTTGAATGGACAATTGACCACTTTAAGCATTCTGCTGGGAGAAGGTGACTTTACAGCCACATCTCAAAGATTTATTTAAGGAGGATTCTGATTTCTCCCTCTTCCAGCCTGCTTGCAATCTTTCCCCACATAATTAATTAGCAAAAGACACGGACTGGACTATGTAAACACCAAAGCAGTTACTACCTATACAGGAGCAAACTATCTCATAAATTACCTTGACTGAAGCTCATGGGAGCAGAGCCAGGCATAAGCCAGTTTCCACCTGGAGGCTGCCCAAGCGTATTAGCCACAATCTGATCTCTTGGCAAGAGCTGGAGGAAAATTCTGACATTGAGAAAGTCACATAATGGGTTCTAGTGGGTCTAAAGTACCTGTGAGAGAGTGTCTTGCAAACAGCTCTGGTGTCGTGACATGTAAGATACACACAGCATATTCCAGGTCCAAGACATGGTCCACGAAAATGTCTCCCACTGTGCTGTTTATGAGACTCATCAGGCACTTCTTGGTGATTCCCCACAGCAGCACACATTCCTCACTACTCTGACATTATCTAACGCACTTCTGAACAGGGGCTGCAATCCCAGTTGGCACCAGCAGCCCTTGTAAGAGAGACTGCACACCCTGACAAACTCATTTGCAGATGATGTACTCAAAACAAGGAAGATCAGAAGCCAATGGGCTTGCAAGATCTGTGGCAGTTGCTAGGACTTCTAGCACAAAGGGTGTAGGAGCACGCATCCCAGACATACATTGTTCTCAAGAAGGTGAGGTTTCAGATATGTAAATCCACACAGGTAAACCTCTTGTATAGCCGAAACAGATAAATTACATCATTCTTTTATTTTACACCAAAATCCACTGTTCTGCAAGTGGCAAAATCTAAAGCAGACCCTTCTACTCTTTGCTGGCATATCTAGACCACATGCAACCCAAGTACAGAGAAATGTCAATTTAACACAATCAAAAACTGAAGCTTCTTGTTTGCAGTATTTCCATAGTTAACAAGTGTTAGCCTGTTGAAAGCAGCTAAGGAGGGGGGGGATATCAGACTTTGTCCAATTAATCATCTTTCATATTAGGTTGTTGTCAAGTTATCCATAGTTAATCAGGAGACAAACCAAGACAATAAACCAACAGCAGGAAACTCAATCCAAGATGTGTGTTTCTATTCAGTGGTTCTGACACAATGTACTGAAAGATAAAGGGGGAAGTCAGCTTCTATTTTATTTATACAGTCATAGAACAACAGAGGATTTAATTTCTCTCTTTTCAAACTGAAGTTTCCTACTAAATGAAACGTCCTCTTTCCTTACAAACGCAGTTGGCTTCTATCATTAACAGCTCCCCTTGCTGGAGAAACAGATGAGGCAGTATTGCCAGGTCATTCATTAACAGAAAAGCAAACTCATTATGTACACTAGCTATCTTCTATAGGCTTTGCAGTCCACTCAGATGGTGACACAGGACATAAACAGATTACTATACAGGTACTACTTTTAAACTCCTAATTTCTATGCAGTTTACTTACACTGCCCATTCCAGCTTCTCATTCTTGATTGAATTGTAGAGGGCCTGCAAAAGAAGAAAAATGAGATGAGATTTTTGTTTGACCCCTGCTATATATACATTAACATTCTAAGGAAAATTACCTAACTAGTACCAGCAAGCAAGCTCTCTCTCATCAAGGGAGTACCATATCTGCTCATGGTAACACAAAAGCCTTGAGCAGAAATCTCATTTAAGGAAAAAATTTTAGAACGTAGGGTTTGCGATTACAATCATTTTCTCAAGCAGGTTTTTGGGTTTTGTGATTTGGGTTTTTTAAGAATAATCCTGTTAAGTTTGCAAAATCCACAAGACTACAGCCTTGAAATTCAAGGTCCAACTTTATTCCTGATAGTCAGTGAGATTTTTTTTGTCACTGACTTTAATGAGGCCAAGATTCCACCATACAGGCTTACCTGTAAAACTATGCCAGAATAGCTATCCAAAGGCCCTGAGCCTCAAAGACACCTGAATGCTTTCCCAGTCACACACCCAAACATAAACACGTTCCATTTCTAAGTGCAAAACAGAAAATCAACCATAACCAGCTTTCGTGCTTGAAGATCAATGTCTTGGACTGCTCCCTGCTAACATCGTTCCTCTTTCAACTCACAGGAAAGATGCCAGTAGATTTCACACCAAGGGTCACAATTCTGTCGTTGATACCAGCCTGCAAAGAAAAGGCTCTGGAGGCTGACTTAAGCCTGAGTGGACATCAGACAGCTGGGATGGATTTATTTTGAGAGGGAGTAGGTACATCACATCAAGAGTGTCTGATTTCATCCCTCCAGTAGCTGATGCATACAATGGATAAATGCCTGCTATTAGTACAAGCTAATGGAGTTCTTCAAATAGCCCACTTGACTCAAGTGAAGTATTTTGGTATGGAATGTCCCCGATTCTCGCACTTCTAATCCACATTTGTAATTTACCTTGTATACATAGCTAGATTTACTCCCTCTGGCACATAACTCCTACACAGCCTCAAAATATGTTAACGTGTAGAAGAACTGTTGATGCACACGATTACCAAAAAGTAGCACATCAAGTATGAACAAACCTGAAAATCACATACTATAATAGCTATGACATGCTCAACAGAAACATTAGCATTTAAATAGGCTTAATTCTGACCTAAAACAAAAATGATTTGGAAAACCGAAAAGCTGAAACTAGTCTTGTGCATATGCCACAGCTGAACTTGCAATGAGAATCCCATGAGCACATCTCACTGCTCATCCTGTGATCCAGTGGCTCCTTTCCAAATCTTGTACGGTCTATTTGAAGATCCTTAATACTCAGCTCTGAGAAAATCTGGCTCAATTGAACCATACACAAGCAGGTCAAACATACCGGTACAACTTGCCTCACACTGATGCTACACATGCAGCAACTTTTAGTCACAGTGTACCATAAAAGTAGGTTTCTCAGAGCAACAGAACAGATATGACCACCAGGAGGAATCGTCCCACGTTCTACCTATACTGAGCTAGCAGAGAGATGTCCCTACTGCTATTGGGGCTTTGCTATGCTACTCACAGCGATATGATTAAATATTTCCAAATCTGGAGTTTTCACTATTTCTACATATCCTGTCTTCTCCAAACTTGTATAAGGAGCTCTGATCCAAAGGCAAACAGCCAACGGTGAAGGAAAGGGCATTTATGGCAGTTTGTAGGCACTTTGCTTAATATTCAGGTTAGAGCTATAAAGAGATTTTAAGACCACCCTGCAGGAAGAAAGCAAAAGAAAGGGCTAACATTTCTCCTACTATGTAGCCAGTAGTCCAGCAGAATCAGACACACCTCTGCTTTTCTGCACAAGTAGATGCTGACACCAATTCCCTGGGGTCACCCAATACTTTCTATTTAGAAGCCACTATGTTTCTAACGATTTGGCAAAAGCTCCTCTCTTATTTTTTGACTTGTCCTTTTCTTCCTACTATGATTAAAATATTCTTTTACATTTTGAGCCAGAAAACTACTTCCAAATATAAGGCAAAGAGGTTTCATTTTTTTCTGCAGTTGCCTCCTCATTTTTTCAGAAACAGCATTTTTTTCTCCATCTGGTTAGGTGAGCTTTTGAAACATAGCAAAAACCTGGCCTAGGGTATCAGAAAGGCCTTTTGCAGCTCTCTGGCCCAAATGCCTACAAGATTGGGTCATGTCCTCTGAAAATGAACGCCTGCCCTGTGCAGTACTACTTCTTATGGGATTTTGCTGCAAAGGAAGTCTCTAGGCATCATTACAGCCAAACAGCAGGACATACAAAAGCAGCATTCCAGATTGGTACGGGAACAACAAATACCCCAGGCTTTTGCCTTGTGAAAAGTGACATGTGTTTGTCCCAATCTTTACTGATGAGCCAGTCTCCATCTTCCTTCTTTAGGGAGTAACAGACACCAACTCAGTCACATGGCATACATCTGATGAAGGACACAGTGTCCCCCATGGAGCATCAAATACAGCCTCTCAGAAAGTCTCTGCTATTTACAAAAATGAAAGAGTAATACCCGACAGAGTATCCACAGCCTGGGCAGCTGTATACAGGACGTGTATGGTGTGTCTACCGAGCATGTTCAGTGAGACCTCAGTGAGTACACCTCTCAAGGAATGGAGATACATGAGTTCTCATGCTTGCCCCTTGACTCACCTCTCTGACAGACTGCTGCCAGGCTACACGCTCGCCACTGTACTCACCAGCCTTTTAGAGCCGCTTTATGATCCTTCTCCAAAGCAATTTACACTTTAACATTTTCCTGATGTCTACTGGGCTCTCATATTATCTAGAGAAGAAAAATTTCCTCATCCCGTGTTTTGCAACCACTAGCAGATGTGTACAGCCCAGCACCTGCTCTATCATTTATTTCATGGCTATTTCCCAAGGCCTTGATTCAGACAGCAGCTCTTTTCAGACATTTCTCCAGAGTATGATTAAATCAAACAAACTTGGAGACAAGCACTTAAATGTTCACTAAATTGCAACAAAGCTGATGAGAAATTATGGTGGGGACATGACTTTCACTGACTACTTAACTAGCTGCAAGGACAGGTTTTATTAACTCATGTTTTCTCACTGGGAAATGAAAAAAAAAGTTCTGATTTAAAGCACTCTTACAAGCTTGACAACAATCACAGCTTCTCACCTGCTAGCCTGAGAAGTGCTTGGCAAATTTGCTATCTAAGCCAGAAAACTGGACGCTGGACCACAGCAGGGAATGCCAGAATGAATACTGGTCTCATCTTCCAAGCTGGACCAATACCACTTGGAAAGGAGACTTTCTATCTCTTTTGGCACCCAAAGCTACTGTAGGCAGGATCCAAATCCTCAGCTACCGACTACTTAGCAGTATTCAACTCCACTGCTTCAACTCTTAAGCTCTGTTAACCCAGACCGCAAAAACCTACTCCTTACAGCTTTTCCTTTTCTGAGAATTGCTGATCTCTGGGTCCACCACACCTGAGGCCCAGCACCACTCTAAGCTCCCTGGAAAAACAAATGCAGTTTTGAGAGAAGAATAAGATAAATTAACGGCTGTATAAAACAGAAGGCAACATCCTAGACACCTTCCTTATTTTAACTCCAATGCTGCTTCCTACAGCTCAAATTTGACCCCTAGCAGACTGCAGTATTAAAAAACAATGGGATTTGTTATGTATTTGTGGGATTTGTTTGTATTTGTTCACAAACTGGGCAAGAAACTTACACTTTCTTTTTTAAGTAAGTGGAAGCCTATAACTCTCTAAGAAGATGCTGAATTCCATCCCCATTTTCCCTTTGGTAAGCAGGTAGGTCAACTAAAAACCCAGATTTTCACAAGCTCTCACCAGCTGGTACTTCTATTCCAACTGGAAAGAGAAGCAAAGCTAAGCAGGGAGTGCTTCTGAAAATTCTTGTTTTTTTTATAAAGCTGCCAAGTAAAAAAGGTCACTCACCATCCTCACCTCCCTCAAAACCTTGTCATATGCATGAACCATTGGACTCATTTAAACAGGCTGCTCTCAGCACCTGCCAGCTATGCTATGACTCAGCCTCTACATGCAGAAGCAGTGAACAAAAGAAAGGCACAACCAGGTGTGCACACGGGGACAAAGACTTAATGAATTACCCAGATACTTATCCTGGTGAATTGTCTAGGTAACAAGTAGGCACAGGGACCCCAAAGCCTGGCCAGCAGGGTGCAAGAGGTCTTAGGGCGCTGTGCAAACCTCTCCCTTGAAAGGCTGGCTCTTGAAGCAGACTACTGACTTTCTCTGGACACTCACCCATCCAGAAAAGCCTGCCAAGAGGAAAAGGAATACATCACAGGTATTTCTTATACCTGCTCCCTGCACAAAAGATCAAAAGATGAGCCAGGAAATGCCTGCAAACAGGCAAAACCAAAACAGAGTTCAGAGAGCCAGCAGAGATGACCTAGACTGTCTTCTCCAGTTTTTGTTTCCCAGGCTCTCTGGTCACACCCAGTTCCACCCTGATTTCTGGAGTCATTGTTGGGGGAATGACCAACTGACCATTGCAGGAGATACCCCAAGTGGCTTTTGCAGCCGCCAGGACAGGGATGCACATGTGCTCTCTGACTCAGGCCCCTGCCACCATCCCTTGCAGCCACTGTTAGAAGAAGCCCTGCCTGGGAACATTTCTTCTTCACCTCCAGCTTGTAGCTGATCCCAGGGAGTCAAGGAAGCCCCGGTCACACCTCTGGGCAAAGACATGCTCAGTCTTTGCAATCAGAAGTGCTCAGTCAGAAGTTCAGCATCTCCCCCAGTCACTCAGCACCGGTCCGTCAGCTCGGCCCCTGGGATCACAGCAGTCAGCAGGCACCAGCCCCAGCTCCCGCCATTCGTGGTTGATTGGAGGGAGGAAAACCAAGAAAAGTAGCAGAACCCTACAAAAATAAAAAAGGTTACAGAGGTAACAGATACCAGACATCACAGGTGTCTCTATGCAGTCCTGATAGGTATTAATGTGCCCATCCATTGGATCCAGCTGTGTCTCTGTGTCATTGCCTTCTGCCAGATTTGGATGGGGTGCGACATATTGCTATATACTACTCCTAGTTTGCTGTTTAGGTGGTTACCTGAAGGTTGACCCTCCTCGAGAATTCTTGCTTGCCTACAGATCTACATTACTTCATGATCTCCTGTTTGCCACCCTCCCCTAAAATCCAGATCTTGAAATTTTCTCCTCTCCTCATGCACAGATCTGTAACACCTGGCGAAGCGAGGAGAAGGGCTCTGCTCACTGAGTGCCTGTAGATCCTTGCCAGGCTCAAAGCCCACATGCCCCTGCTGTCTCACACATTTTCCCCCTTCTGATAAGGATGCAGCAAGGATGCCAGAGTAGTACCTCAATAAGCCCGTGGGTTAGTGCACGGCATGGCATGCCTGCTGATATCTCTCTCAATTTCAAATTCCACTGGTTTGTACAACAAACGTTCTTCTATCAAGCCGGCATACATTATTCATAAAACAGCACAGAGCTGTTCAGCAGCATATGGAACCGATGAATGTTGTTTTGGTGTGGGTGGAGATAGGGTTGATAGGAGCGTTTTAGGGGGAAGGAAAAGAGATCATTTCACCCAGGGAATTTCAAGTGCGTCACCAACTGGAGGAGAACATTTCTAAGAGAAACTCCTCTGTTAAAAATCTGGTTTGTGTGGAGAAATGGGGGGAGGGGGAGAAAGAAAAAAGGAAGGAGAGATTGTGCCAGAAACAGAACAGGATGGGTAGCTAGGGCTCCTGAGAGCCAAGAAATTAATGCCACACAAGAAATGCATCCTCTGTAAAACTGATACATGGGAGTTGCTAGAAAAGATTTGTTCTGTACTTGCTGGAGTGTTTAATCAGTGTTACTAGTAAAGGCAGCATATTGAATTATTATGAGTGAACAGAGAAAAGGCTAGAGAAGCGTTTCTTGATAGTGGAGCACCTACACACCTATTTCAGAAATTGTTTTATCAACCTCGTGCATTTGCAGGCAGGACAGGCACAGGCACTCTGCAATTCAGTCCATGGCTGCGGGAAAACAGAGTCTGTCGAGAAGAGAGACTGCTTAGCACACTGGGTCACACAGATGATCCTAAAGTAATCTGACTCACCTTGCATGCAGCCTAGGGTTGAGCCTGCTCTCCTGAGAACAATAGTACATCAATTCACAGTATGGCCTGAGACTTGTGGTACCTGCCTATAACACACATCCAGGACACATCACCAAGTGAAGCCTGTATACATACAGGTGCATGTGTGTATATATGTGTGCACAGAAGCACTACCTGATGTTTTTCAAGGAGATGACGGGTCCTTGGGCTACCTAGATTGCTTGATGCTGGCAGCAGGCAGACCTCATATGCAGGCACCATGTTGGTACCTTGTTCATACTGGCTAGAGCATAAAGCTATATGTAATACTCTCTATCTCAGCAAAATAGGCTGAGTCACATAAGTGCAAAGTATCAGAGGAGTATGTTTCTGAGGCACAAGTGGTTTAAACCTGTCTCCTGCCCTGTTGAAGCAGTCACAGAAACAGGTCTTGAGCATTGTAATTACTTTGTATGGGGAGCAGATAAAATACAAGGCACAAAGGGGGAATCACATCCACAGAAATATGGAAGAGGACAAGTCCACAAATCAAGCCCAGCTTGAGACTGCAGGGGTCTACACGGTACCACTGTCCAGAAAGTCCAGCCTAGAACTGAAGACATTTTGTGAGAGGTGACGTACAAGCACATACACACAGACTTATGCTGATAAAAAGATCTGTGCAGTGCTACACATTGGCGACAACTTCCAGGTATCTTCCACACAACAGAAGAGCTAAAGCTCAAATATAAATCAATTCTCTAAATCAGTAACATCTTAGCAAAATAGATGGGCAGAGAAAGAACAGAAGGGGGAACAGACATATGGAAAGAACAAGGCTGCCCAAAATCACAAGACCAATCAGTGGCAGAGCCGCTTGTCATCTTGTCAACTGGGCAGGCGTCACTGATGAGCATATAGGGATCCTCTCAGCTCTCCACCACACAGCTTTTACAGGTCTTAGATGCTCCGCAAAAATACCTTTACATGAAATAAGGAAACAGCACTACAAACAAAAACAAAGCTGCAGCATGCTTCCCAACTTACTGAGCTAGACAGGAGAAGAAGTAGGTATCTCACACACAACAAGCTACAGCACTCAGGAGGCAGAAATGTGAATCCCACAGAGGGATGAACACAGAGCGTTCAATACTGCAGTAGCTAACTAACTGTGTCAGACACCATCCCTGGGAGAAAGTCTCTGCCCTGGGGACATTACACCACACGTACACAAAGCCTGAGAGAGGCAACAGAGGTACACAGATTAAGGTATTCACTCAATGTCAAAAGACCCGAGTTTCTGCCCTGTGCAGAGACTTTTTGTACATAAATCCTTCCACCGAATATCATGCCAAGAGTGAAAGTGATCACAAGAGCAGAGTCCCAGAGCACCTGGAAGATGCAGCCTTTACTTTGGCATTATGTGGAGTAGCAGACACTGCATCAACAGGCAAGAATGACAGTCACACTCTTTTCTGCCACAACCTTAGCAGCACACTACTTCTTAGTTATGGTCAATAAGGCCTTTAAAATGGAGGTTCCTGAAACTGGACTGAATAAAATGCTTCATTTATTTCTATTTGCATTACTCTGTGATTAAAGCTCTGCAGTTGAGGCTCTGAAATACCATACAACCTGTAAGCTGGTAGACAGTGATCTGCTAGGAACTACAGTGCGGCATTAAGATCTTATCACCATAGCAGAGGAGGTTTCTCTCAGGACAGATAGGAGATTTAGGGAAGAGCTAGTACAGGAAGATCCATGCATGTGCCTGCTTGTTTGCATGCACACAGACACAAGACATGGTTAAAAGCCTTTGGCTGATGCTCTGAAATATTTCAGCCTCATTCAACACACCTTTGCAAATGGTTATATCTTCTAATACCAAGGCAGAATAAATTTGCAGCAGGAGTGAACGTAGAGGAGTATTTGGTCACTGCATAAAGTTCATCCAGCCCTTGGAGACATGGAGCACCTTTGGGAGGGAGATGGCTATTAAAGCTCTTGCCAGGGGTTCCTGGATGCCTCTCAGTTATTGAGCAGGAGCAAGGAATGGGGAAAGAAGCAATACTGCATGGAGTGGGAGTTGTTTGCCTAGGAACTGAACAACGGGGCTGGGCTGCGTAAGGAGATGCTGCACACAGCCACTGTAGCAGCTAGGCATAGCCTGTGCTACTGCCCGCTACAATACAGTAATGTATTCCTATAAACGCACAAGTGATGTCTTCCAAATAACTACCTGATGGCAATATTTATTCATGCATGCAAGTGAGACAATATTTTTACCTAGGATCCACATCTACTAAACCACAGAGCTGTACAGAAGAAGCAAAAACTATTTTTCTACTAAGAATCATTCCCATTGAACAGATAACCCCAAGGACAGCACTTGCCAACTCCGGCATCTTTCCCAAGAGCAGAGCCCTGATTAGCATTCTCACTAACAAGTTTTCACTGTTTACTATTGCACCAAGCTCAGTGACAGGGCATTCCTCTAAGACCCAGTCACTATCACACACCAGACCTTTTTCACCTTCAGGTGTCTAGTCAACTCTAGAGATTTTTTTTTTTTTTTTTCTGACCTGACAGCAATTCTGTGATCATTGCAGATCATCCAGAGCCCTTAATTCCTGCAGAGCATAACCTTTCCAACAACACCACCTCCACTCGTAGCAAAGTGAAACACTATGAATATTTCATTATTTACCTTGCTTTCTTTAGTAGAAAACTCAGAGGAGTTGGAGATTTTCATAGATTTTGATCGATGGGACTGCCGCCAGAGAGATTCTTCTCGAGAGTATTTCACCGAACCTGTGGCTCTCACCCGGACCTTGCTGGTGCTCTGAACACTGTTAACTCCAATCATTTCCAAAAGTAAGCGTATAGGATGAGGGAGAAGAAAGCTAATGGCACTTCCCAATTCCCTGCAGAGGAACTGCAAAAGGTTATGTCTTGAGAGCACAGGCTCAAGCAATCAGTGTTTGCTTAAAGGCTGTTTTCTCCAGCATCTTCAGGCACACTGTTTGGAGGCAGCCTGATTGTTCCAGGCATTGCTCACGTCACTGGACAGGGGAGGAAAAAAAAGACAGGAAAAAAAAAAAAAAAAGAAGAAAAGAAGAGGCGGATAGAAAGCTCCTCCCCTGCTCCACTCCCCTCTCCAGCATCGACTCCCCCTTCAAACACACACTAACAGTGAGAGAGAGAGAGGTGGAGAGAAAGATGCTGGAACAAATGCCAGCTGATCAAGCAAGAGATTCATTTTCAGTTCACACAGCCACACTTCCCTGCCCAGAACAGCCTGCCATGCTCATTACTGCCTGCAATAACAAAGGACACTGTAAAAAGAGTCTTCAATCACCTGCCAGCTAGAGGCTTCTGGATGTGAAAAATACTGATGGATTCCCAGAGCACTGGAGAAATGAGTGAAAGCCCACAGCACCATAACGAAGTTCTGGCAAGCCCCAGAAAGATGCCCCATCGAATGTCCACAACTCTTAAGCATTTGCACTCATTAGCCAGAGTCCTTGGGGTGCTTTCCCAGGGGCAAGGGAGAGCAAGACCGCTTTCATGCTCTAAGAGAGGCTCAGAGGAAAAGAGGAGACTCTCCCAAGGTGACCAGTGCAAACCAGTGACAGAGCTGTGAGCAAGCAGCTGGGGACCAATCTCCCCCCTCGGCATCCAAGAGAGCTGTAGCCGTACCCCTCCGAGCAAACCGCATGCACCAGCGGCTGACTCCACCAGCGATGACATTCTCAGGGGGTACTCTGTTCCTCCCCAGTGGGAAAGCCACCCTGCCCAGCAAAGAGAGGGCCACTGCCACAGCCCACGCACACCGGAGGCACTGCTCCAACCCATGGGAACCCAGCTCCGCAGGCCAAGTGTACTTCTGGACCCTGGAGTCGCTTTCCTCCATGCAGGGGGTGAGGGGAGGGTGGCACCAATGGCAGCTGGCACTCTTACCAGGGGTGGATGCGCTACCTAACAGAAAAGAGAGATGTTTACCTCAGTGTTGCAAAAGCACCATCATTTCTGGCTCCTGGAGACCCAGAGTGGAGCAGAGTGTGCAATACCATGGCAACGTGCTCCGATGAGAGAGAGAGATTTCTGCTCTGCTCGGCATGGGGTTGCGGCAGCTGCCGGAGCAGGTGGAGCCACTCATGCAAGTGCCAAGGCAGGAGTGAACAGGGGCATTATCCCAAACTCAGAAGAGGCAAAGAGCTTGTGCAGAGGGAGCATGAGGAGCTGGAAGACTGTGTGACACAGGGACCTCACCACAGGCTAACACCAGCTTGGGCAACTTGCCACATGTTGCCAGCCCACTGGGCAGGATAATGCCAGCAGCAGCAAGGTTGCAGTCCGGAAGGACACCTGAGCCTCTCATCCCACTCCCACCATGACCCACAGGGAGCTGCATGTGCAGTAAAGGAATGAGGAGTTGCTGCCCTGGCACACTGATACGAATGCCCCATGCTGAAACACATCAGGCAGCCAAAGGCTGGGTGAAGGGGCTGCAGCCCCCATCTACACCTCAGTCCCATTCAGCATTGGCCAAGCCAAGTTAAGGCAGAGTGAGAGTTTGCTCTCCCTACGTCACATGCATGACGGCACCCAGGAGCAGATAAGAAGCAGATTAATTGAGTGGGCTTTTCCTCTAGTTGCACCTTCTCAGCCTCTTGCAATCAGGGATTTAGGTCCTTAGTAGGCATATGGCTAGACAGCCACATTATCATCCTAGGTGCATTTTTGCTTGTTCCATTGCTACCTTCCCAGTATGCAGCAGTCCTTCGATCAGCAGGCACTCTTTGCTTGCTTTACCTCCAAGGATGCTGTCAGGGTTTAACTCCAGCCAGCAACTAGGTACCATGCAGCTGCTCGCTCACCCTCCACCTCCCCACTGGACTGAGGGAGGGAATCAGAAAGACAGTTTACTACGACAGCAAAGGAAAATATAATAATATCTATATGGATAATTATAATAATAATTTTAAAATATAATTATAATAGAATATACAAAATGAACAGTGCACAATTTCTCACTGCCCAATGACCTGATACAGCGATCACGGAACCGAGAGAGACCTGGGAATGATTCTGAGCAGCGAGCGAAAGATGTCTCCCCAAAGACATGGTGGGACATATTTAAAAGTAGACTGCAGAATCCAGTGCAAACAGCAATTATACCCAAGTTGCACGAGTGTTGATTAGAAGTGACCCAGATGCAAATCCTGCCCACGGATTGCAATCGGTGTGGACCATGCTGAAGGACAATGATCAGGGAACAAGGGACCCAAATATCAATAGAAAAACTGTTCATGGGGTGTCACATTTCTGATTCCCCATAGATCCTGCCTCTGTCCTGCTTGAGGTACAGAATTCTTGCCACCTCACAAACAAGTAAAACGCATTCTCACTTCCAAGACAAGCAGGTCTAGCAAGCCCACCCCAACCTCACACATTAAGATCAAATCCCAGATGTGCTCCAGCCTTTTTACACAAACCTGTCATTGCTAGGACATACCTGAAGGAACAGGATGCTTTTTCTCTGTCAACAAGCAATTGCATACTCTAAGTTATTTGTGCCACTTCCCAGAATAGGTTTTACGTTATTTAACCTATCTGAAATTATCCACTGCTAGTGGAAAAGCTTTTCAAAGAAAATCTCTTCTTAGAGGAAATTTTCACTGCAATCAAACAGCTCCAGATGAGCTAAGCAGTGGGTCTCGACAGGTGCTACATAAATGGCCACAAATCACTCCCTATCCTACCAGCCCCCTGCCTAGCAGATTATCCTTGCTCTTGGATTTATAAGGCTACCTCCCCAAGCACCCTCAACACATCTGAAATAATTATATTCCCTAAATATCACGCACAGACCTAGGCCAATGTGAATTACACAGAGCAATTTCATTATTAAACACAAGCTAGACTGAATCACAGTAACATTTATCTTCTGTTGCCCAAGCACAGCACCATCGCTGCTGCCTAAGTGCAGCAGTTCTCAACATAGCACTCTCTGAGCTGAGGTTAGCAGATCCTCAGGTAGGACAGGAGCCTTAATTCACAAGGGAACAGGTCTGGTTCAGCTGTAACCAAGCAGCAGTCCAAAATGCCAAGGGTGACAGGCTGCATCTTGTTCAACTTTTTTTTTTCCCAATGAAGCATGGAAAACACTTCTCTCTCAGCTCACACTCTGCAAAAGAGAGAGCCTCCTGAGATCATGCTTTTGAAGCCTTAAATGTCTTCTGCTCAGGGATTCAGCTCAGATTTCATCAGTGCCCCTGATTTTCATCTGCAGGAGATAATACAATCTTTCACTCCTGACTGAACCAGTATCCCTGTGTATACAGTGACTGTCTCCTTCTGGGAAAAGATCACACTTCAACATTAGAGAAGCCCCACCATTTTAGAAATTAGCATGCACACAGGATTGATTTCTGTCTGTAACTGAGCAACAGGGATTTCTGAGAGAGAAGTGGGTTGTTAACATAAATAGAGGGATAGAAGGGATTTTTTTGAAGAGAGGCTGATATAGCTGTGCAATACCAGAAAAATCAAAGCTGTCCACATCCAGAGGACCCTGCAGGTGTGTTGAGACGCTATGATCTTCCCCTTGATCACAGTCCAGCAAAGAGGTGGTGAGAAATGTAGATATTCAGTCAGTATTTAGTCTGAATAGCCCAGTGACACCACCGGGGTGACCGAAAGGATGGTGACCCTATTTATGGACCTGCCCAACAGCACCTCTAAGGAGCAAACTACAAACCAGCAGGAGAATGTGAAACTTTGGGCCAAAACAGAAGCAGGAGGGGAAAACCAGAGTGTCTACTATTCCTCTTATCTCACTCTTTCAAAGCAACACAAAAGCTTTTCACCTGTCACAGCCAATACAGCACACTACATCATACATAGAGGAAACAGGCAGCCATTCCAACTTACTGTGCAATAAGCTCCTTCCCCTCTCTTCCTCCCACCGGTCAAGTTTCCCTGGGAGGCCAAATGTACCCAGTCCTTGCTTGGTTCTCCTAAGGTCATTCAGCAAATCAACAACACAAGAAGAAAAGCTGTGGAACTCAAAATGAAATCAATACTGTCTTTTAGGGACCAAACCCAAGGACCATATTATTGGGTCTGAAGAACTCCAATGTCCTCACACAAAGCCGCAAGAATCCATTAGCATCATTTAAAGCCTGATCCCAGTGATAAAAATACCAACAACAAAAGTCAACAAAATACATAAACACACGCATATAAATTATCTGAAATATACTTTCAAGAGCCAGTAACACATTTGTGAAGCACAGAAAAGCTGCACTATTTAGTGCTGTTATTAAATACTGTTTGTTAAATAAACAGCATTAAATCTTTCATAAGATTTTTTTCCTTCTTCCTTCATCCTTGTTTTTTTCTTCTCTCCAAAACGGACAGGGAGGGGAACATTAATTCTGCTGGATAAGCTACTCATACACGGTGGCTACAGAATGAGAGCTCAACAACTGATCAACAGTAACATTATCGAACTGACATTCCTGTGACATTAAGATAATGATTTCTGAGGTCTGTTGACCGGGGGGAGCTGACAAGATTAAATCTAAATGTCTCCAACTGCCATCTCTGTAAATAGCAGAAATACTAGAGCAACCACTTCATTTCTATATCCATAAGCAACCAGGTCAACAGGAACTCTAACAGCCTAACAGCAAGTATGGTGGGAGAATGATGGATATTGACAGAAAATTTCAAAATTATTAACCAAAATTATCCACCTAGCTTTCCCCTTGAGACTCCTATTCTCCACCAACCATGGTACATTACCAGAGATTTACAGAGCTGCTGGGTTTTATCCCAATATGAATTTACCAGCAAAAAAAACACCTGCTGATGTCTTGAGAGAGAATCTTTCATTTTCTTATGGTTTGTATTGTAGCGCATACACTTGTGCTATAGGCTCTGAAGGAATCCCTAAGGATGACGTTGATTTCTCTTACAATATGGAAAGTAATCCTTACAATGGAAAGTGGTCAAATTACTACAGCTCAGAAAGCTATCTCATGTCAACTAGGCTATTGTAGCTGCATAAGCACGTGCTTTTAGACTGCTTTAACCATGAAACAAAGCACATCAACTTATAGAAGCAAGAAAACACAAGCACTGCCCCTATGACCCCATGAGGGCAACTGGAGTCTGTATTATTTAACATGAGAAGCAGGATAAAAGCACATCCACAACCAGCTGGCTTGTGGTCACAGACACAAGTCTTTACTACTGACTTTTTACATCAGTAAGCCCCTAAAAGTCAGCAGTGTCAAAACCATATTGGCTGGTGGAAGATCAAACCAATTCTGGTATCACTGTACCTCTCTAGGATCCATGCTGCATCTTAAGCCAAAAGAAACCTCTCCTAAGGTAAATGCCCTGCTGAGAATGATGGGAGACCACAGGTTTAATGAAAATGAGCTCTTTGATAACAACAGGGATGCAAAGAAACCATGACCCCTTTATCCTGATTAGCATTGCAAGTGAAAAGATGCCATGACCCATCTTCATTTTCTTTGCAGCATATCTGAAAACAGCTCTGTGTCACAGACTAGCTGTCACATTTCCTGGCAAAGCACGATAGTCTCCAGGGAAAAAAGCTTTTCCTCTTGCATTCCTCCTTTTAGGAGCTATCATCTACTGCCAACAGGGTTGAAAGAAATTAAGTGAGCCACATAGTAGGTATCAACTAACACAGACCAGTAAGTTCCTTAAGTTAAAGCTGCCAAATGTAATTACAGAAAACAGCAACACCTCAAACAAATCCATAAAAGCACCAAAACCCTAGAATTCTGCAGGCTGTGAGAAAACCACAGGGAAGTGAACCAAGCACTGGTGCAAAGCCTACCAAGCTCTCTCAGATCACCTGCAAAAACCCCCTGCCTCTGTTCCTGCAGTGAGTGTGCTTAGAGCCAACACCACCAAAATAAACCCCTGACCACCCAGCACTCCCCCAGAGATGTGCATAAAAAAAAGATAAACAACCACACTTCAATGCTTCCCTCTGATTCAAACAGCAAACACAACAACAATGAAAAAGGAAAGAGAGGAGCAAAGAGAGGAGCAAAGAGAGGAGCAAAGAGAGGAGCAAAGAGAGGAGCAAAGATAAGAACCCAGGCCACGCTGAGAACCATACAGGTTTCACATGGATGTCACCTGCACTTGCAAGCATTGCACCATGGAAGTAGCAGCTCCAGGGCGGGAAATAGGCATAACTTGTGAGATTCCTTTCCTTCACAAATGCATGTACCTATATAGTGATGCTCAGCTGTCTTGCCCCAAAAGCAGGAGAAATCCTTCCTAACCCTCACAACTTCTGCCATCTGTCAGCAGGGCAGAAAGTACCTGGTTTGGATTTGCCTCATGTTTGTACCAGAATCTTACAAACACTTCATCACCGAAGGAAGTATGACATCAGAAGGAAACTAAATGTTCCATTTAACATCACAGGAAAGGAGGGGAAAAAAATAAATAAAATAAAGATTTAAGGAGCAACCTAGTGCTCTTGCTTGAAAAAAAAAAAAAACAACAGTGTAACTGGGTCACAGAGTAGTCCAATGTAATTTGAAAAGTGTGGTTACAAACAGAAGGAAGGAATACCAAAGATTTATACAGCAATAATTCTAAAACTGGTGGAAGTAATGTTTTCTCCTCTTCTCTCTTTTTTTTTTTTTAAACATGGTATAAATTATATTCCTACTCCTCCTTCCCTCGAGTTGCAGCACAGAACTTAAATTTCAAGCAGATCAGTGGGTGGAAGATCAAAGAATGTTTTTCAGAATTTGTTTTCTACCTACATGGAGGTGGGAGTAATATGTCATAGGGACCAAAATGTATGTATGACATTGTATTAAGAGATTTCCCAGATCGAAAAAAAGCCCAAAATTCCTCCTTTAAAGTGGCAGAGCACATCACTCCTGGAGACTATCAGTCTGTATCCTCCATGCTGACATCATAAGAAATGGGAAGCTCTGAACAGTGACATTCGTTCTCGGGAGCAGCTAAGCATTTCAGTTAAACCAGGGGACTACTGACAGCCTTGGCTATCTCACAGGCCAGAGAAGCTAAACATCAAGTGATTCACTTGTTTGATCAGGCTGGACAAGATGCTATAGAGACCTTGCCTTCACAGATGAAAATTAAACCCCCAAACATTCATTAGGAGCCTCATATTGAGCCACGTAATTGCAGCTAGTAGTAATGGAAATTCTTATCTGACTCTGCTTGGGTTTCAGTCCTTACTGACACAAAAGCCTTGTCGGCTAGGTGAGATCTTTTGAATAACAATCAGAAAGCAAAGAGATGAAAGGTCGGAGGAGCAAAAAACATTTAGAGAAATGCAGATCACGAAAGCAGAACCAGGCCGGTCCTGCACTGGTTGCTTCCTAATGAATTAAGCAATCTGTAGTACCACCCTTAGACCATGCAGAGGAATCCTTATTCCTGCATCCTCATTACAGAATTTTATGTTTTAACCCTCTTCTGAAGTTCTACTTTCCCTGCTTAGGGACAGAGAGCTCATGGAGAGCATTAGGCTTTTGCCATTATCTTATGTTGCTTTCCTCGACACAATACTTGGGTTTATTTGACTTGAGAGAAGTGCATAGATTTCAGATTTTTCTCTTTATACGCATTGAAGCAAGTTCCTGGAACAAAAAAAGAAAAAAATACACTTGCATTTCAACAGGGCAGAAGGGTGTCAGGATATCTGTCACTCATGATACCCAAAGCAATGCATGCACCATATAACCTGGTTTAATTCACAGTTCTGCACAGCTGTACTTTAAGTGGTTATTAGTCTGAGACAAGACAAACGACAACACCCCAAAAATCACAAGCCAAAGGTTTGCAATGGTTATCGCAGCAGGAAGGTCCTCGCTGAGGATGGAGGAGAGTGAAGAGAAGCCAGGTGTTCCTTTCAGTCACTATGGCTCTGTGGCTCTTCGGAGAGTGAAAGGAAAGTATGCTTTCACAAACAACTGTTTAAGACAAGGATTAATGGCTTTATCCTGCATTCCCTGACTTTTATACTGCCAGATTAGACTCTGTTGTCTCCTAGCAGCTGAAAGGGGCCTTCAGCAACAGATCTTTCATTTCAAACAGATAAGAAATGGCTGCCACAGAAACATTATCCCTACAGAAATATTTTTTAACAGGAAAAACTTCATTTCAGAGGAGAAACAAGGAGGCAAGCTCTCTTCCTGCTGCAGAGTGGAGCAGAGACACTTGGTCCCCTCTGCCCGAAGCCATAGGGTGCTCCAGCAGCCAAGACTGTCCTCCTGGGGCCCTTCCGGCACCTGGCCACATGCTCACATCTCCCTGGATTCATCAGGCTCCCATCTCCATTCAGCAGCAGCAGGAAGGTTGGGATTCTTTGCTGAAGAGCCTCAGCCATGAAACTGAAGTGTGGAGACTGCAGATGAGAGTAATTAGGGTGCACGCAGCAGTCTGATTAGTGTGATTTCCTCTGTGTAAATGGGGGCGGGGGGGAAGTTAGCCACCTGATGCTCACTCCCTTCTCTCTGCTAAATACCTGAAGTGATTGAAATGTATGAACCAAGATGCCAGTAACTATCTTTAAATTGAATGTTTGCTTTGGAGGGCTTTTAAAAGGAAAAAAAAAAAAAAAAAAAAAAAAAGAAAGAGAGAGGAGGCAGAAAGACAGTGGCAAAAAAAATTTATTAATTAAAGTGCAGGGAACTGACAGCAAAATGAGATAAATTCCACCTTGCAGCTTCTATAGGCAACTGCATATCCCACCAGTCCTGATCAAGAATTCAGATCATTTAGGAAATTAAGGGGGATTGGTTCTTCCAAAGAGTTCAGCACCAACAACTCCCACTTAACTCAGTCACTTCATTACAGTGCTGCTCCAGGAGATAAGCCCTAGCCAAAAAAAAACCTTTGAGAAAAAGCAGATTTTTTTAAGCAGAATTGGCGTCTTGTCCCTGCTGAGATGGCTCTAACCAAGTCCCTGTAGAGCATCTCAGGTCCCTCAGCATGATGGGAGGCTCCCTGATAGCACAATGGGTCAGCAAAGAGGTACCACTTCCTACCAGAAGACACACAGCCAGGTACAACCTCCTCACATCCAGTGTTCATGTTGTGGGAAGCCCACATCAGAGACTGGGTGATGCCCTTGACTCCATGAATGAGGTACCTCAGACATTGCAGATGCAGAGGACATTTACTTATGCAGGACAATACGGGCAGGTGGTACTTAGCACGCTGCTTAATGACAGAGTACGCTTCCCAAGGTACTGACTAACAAAAGTAGGGATCCATTTCCTAAGAGTGAGTTCTTGCAAGCTCTCTGTGGGCTCTGGCAGACATTTTCTCTCCTTGCATAAGATAAGCCTCATCACTGATGCCTTGCTGGAGCAGAGTCTCACACACCTTGCCACAGGGTGAAAAGAGAAAGACGCAGTGGCCAGCACTGTACCAGCACTTCATTTATGGGGACCAAATTGCCTACAGGAGACAAAGCAAGCGAGCATAGCCAAAATTAGGTTCTTTCCAAGTCAATCTCCTCCTCTTCTCACTCCAGACAATCTTATAAAGCCCAGCTTTGAGGAAGGCTATGGTCATATAGTACAAATCCAGAGTATCACCAGGGAAGATGTTATCACTGCACCGGATTAAAACTAGTGTGAACACAGGAGGAAGGAACCAGTCTGCAGATAAACTGCTCCTATGTTGTAGTCATGAGTTTCCTGACATTGCCCCAGACTGATTTTGTTTCCCTTCCAAGTAGGGAGGCCCTAGCTGTTGCCTCCCCATCTATAGGCATCAACGAACAACGTGATTGGTTGTGATTCTTTTAGGCTAACAATCCACAGACTGGATTTAGTTGTTTTAACTGTTTCTGATGTGTTCAGCTCTCTCTCACTTGTGGTGGTGCTGCACCTCTCCTCTACCTTCCCTCATCATCTGCAGCAGCATGTGCAGCAGCTAATCTGGGATGTCAGGAATATCCACTCTGAGGAGATGAGTGCTGCAGCTGGGTCTAGTTGTCTCTCTCAGTCCCAGTAAACCTGTCACTCATCCCCACCTGTAAATGCTGGTAACTGTGATTCACTGGCAGCCTTAGGAGTGAGCACTGACCCCATCCACAGCAGAGTACTACTGCACTAACTAGAATAACTCTTGGCATTTGGCATTCTTTCCAGGGCTTCAACTCACCAGGACAAAGGGACCTTTTCTACAGGAAAGTATAAGATAAAAGCTGAAATTCAGGATCACCTTACCTGATCACAGCTTGATACAACACAAAATTATTTCTATGATTGGAGTGTGACAGCTTGGGGTCAAACGATGGGAGCTTCAAAAAGTTTTCTTGCCTTTGAAAAATTTTACTTTCACTTTCAATAATTTTAATCTGCCTGGATTTAACAGACCTGACTCACCTTCTATACCAGCCAGACCCACAGAGACAGATGCCCCTGATATATACCAGAGAAGAGAATCATAGCTTGGGATGCTGGTTCTGATTTACAAGGAATCTGCCCCAGTTTGAAGGCATGCAGGAACCCTGCAATAAGTATAAACTACCACTCTCAGGTCGGCATGCACGGACAGCACGTAACTCGAAACCAGGCTACTGTCTCCACATCTAGTCTTCACTCGCAGCCAATGGCAGATTAATGGGATGTGCGACAGACAGGCGAACCAGAGCTAAGATGGAATAAAAGAGAAGGTATATACATCTGCCTGCCTGGCAAAGTACTGAATATATGAATACTGCAAGCAGATCCCATGGGGAGAACCACACTTTTAATCATAGTTTGGCGTATTTGCCTTTATGGGTCCCAACTTTAAAAGCAACCTCAGATCTGAAAAAAGGAACAAGGAAGAAGAAAACGTTATGAATCTTTGTGCAGATGGGTGTACAGAAGTGAAACTTTTCAGTGTTAATGAAGAGACAAAGACACAAGGTGAGCAAGATCATATTAGCATTTCTCATTTCCATCTCTAGACCAAGTAAAATCTCTGTTCTCAAAGCACTATCAGTGACACACCAAGAATTACATCTTGAAGGTCTTACAGTGTTTACCAAAGTGTCCTTATTCTTGAGAAAAAACTTAATAAAACAAAGAGATGGCTCCCTCATGGGAGTGGAAAGGAGCAATCAGATCTCAGGTTGGAAGCTTTCTGAGGCTTTCTGAAGACAGAAGTGTCCCTCCTCATGTGATGATGCCTGCCCCTTGAAGGGCTACTTTCCTATCCAGACAGACAAACGCTCAGAGTCACACTCTGCGATCAGTATCAATAAAGGTAACAGGATTGACTGAAGGCAAGTTTTTATTTCTGCCAATCTACTGACTGTCCTGGATAGCCTAAGCAGTATCTGTGCCCTTGACACTGTGAATTGGGTCCATGGTAAATGCTGCAGAGAGCTTCCCAAGCCTAGGTGAACACTACCTGCAAAGATGGTAGCTGAGACCTCTCAGCTCTCACTTGCTGAGATCTCATCCCTCTTCTTTCCCCTCCAGCACCATTCAGCTTTGCTCCAGGGCTCATCAGAGTTGCAGAGCTTCATATTAGGGGTGCAGCAGAGCCATGAGTGGAAGGCAGAAGGACCGGAGAGGCAGAAAAGCCCATGAGCTTACCAATGGGTCTGCACTGTTCACTCGTGGGTTCTCGGGACCTCGCTCCCACAGGGGCACACTGCCACCCCGTGGAAATGGTCCTTCCTCTCAGGCAGCTGAGGAAGGATGTGGGGAGATGGCTTGCAGCCTCCTCGATACTCATTAGTTACAGTGCTAATGCACTGGCAAGCCGTGTGCACTTTGGTGCTGTGCTGTAGGAGGGCTCTGTGAATTTAATTTATTGAGACTAATGCAAATCTAATTTCTGCTAAGTCTTTGTAATTACATATCTGGTGACAGGGCGGCTGCTGCGGACACAGTGATGTAGCTACCAAAATGCACAGTTACTGCCACTCACTCCACTCCCCTCCACTGATAAATTAAAACAACAAAGGGCATATCAGCAAATCTTCACACAAATAAGATAAGAGAGGAGGCTGAGTGCCACCTCTGCCCCAAGACCTCAGGGCAGCATGTAGAAAAGGGCAGAAAGCCTCAAACGATATGGGTCACTGACACCAGGCTTCTTACACCCTGCTACATCCAAAAAATCCCAAGCCCTGGTCTTTGCTTTGGTGGGCTGGCAGAGAGCCAGGCAGCCTTAGCATTAGCAGGTCAGCACTAAACACCAAGATACAGCCCCAACTGAGTAATTCTGTCAGCAGGAAAATAAACAGCAGGTGAGCACCAGTGGAAGTCTCTTATCAGTACACTCAGAAGGTTATTTAAACACAGACTGGAGACCTATTTATTCAATGAGAGCTGTAATTAGCCTGAAAATTAATCTCAACCCTTCTCTCTATGGCAGAGTGAGAAATTAGATTCCTTGGGAAAAAAAAAAATTAAGTGTTACTGCTGACAGATGAATACTCTGTATCCAGATTTAATAAATAAAGACATTACATCTAAAAACAAGTAGGTTGGGTTTATATTGCTCACTCTTTAGTACAAACTGAGTCAGGAGGGCCCAACAAAAAGCTACCCAAAGAGGCTGGAGAAACCGAAGAAACTACCAAACGAGAAAACAAAGTCTGTGATTGTAACTATGCAGGTACCTCTATATTTCACAATGGGCCTAACACAAAACCTACGGAGAGATGGCAATTCTTTTGATTTACTTTGGTAGGCTTTGGGTCAGCTCTCAGATACAGCAATCTCTCATTTTTATTTCCATTACAAAAAAAAAAAAAAAAAAAACCACCAAAAATACTCTACTGTACACGCTTCTCTTCATTCAAACAGACTGCTGTTTCATGCCAGCAATCAGACAAAGGAGAAAAGAAACATTCTCATTATTATTGACAATGAAACAAAATTTGTCCTGCTCAGCCTCCTTCTCTCTTCTTCAGATTTAACTCCTGGGACAAAGTTAATGAACAAAGCCTGAAGCAAAGCAGCCTGTGCCAGACAACACATTCTAATCTGAAATTACATCTCCTGCTCTAATGTGAAAACCCCAAAGCACCTTTGATGAAAGAATATACACAACTTCTAGATACGCAGAGCTCAGGATTAGCCCTTACGTATTCAATAGTCAGAACGAACTGGCTCCTTCTTTTCACTTTAATCAGGAGGCAGCACTCTGGTACAGCATGACTGCATGAGGTTACAAAATACACGGCTCTGGGACTGGCCCCACTGGAGTTCAGTCTCACCTCTCCATGCTGCAGAGAGTCTCAATTACAATCAAGTGAAGGCAAGAGGGAAAACAACAGAATAAACACTGTATATATATTATATATGTTCTGGGAGGAGAAACCTCACCATCGCTTGTTCTGTTTGATAATTAAGATTCAGGAAATGCAAGCAGGGTGTTCTGTTTTGAACCATCTCTCACTAAAAATAAAACCAATGTTGTTCAGTTCATTCCTTACCTTCAACAGCCCTTTTGGGAAGTCTTTGCCATCATTCATCCCCTGCAGGTTAGCAATGAACTCTTGGCAGGTCATCTTTTTCCCAATGTTCTGGAAGGGATGGCAGAGAAACATAGCATCATATTCATGCTGCTTTCCAAAATGACATAAATAAGCAACATCAGATGAATTGCATCTCCCTGCTCTCATTTAAGCCCAAGGCAGCAGCACTAAGAAGGCATTCCCAAGACTGCTCAGAGACAAGCATCCTTGTGTGAATATGGTTAGAAAAGGGAAGGTGCATTTGGACCCCAAGTCCCACTCACCCATCTGGAAAGAAAAGCAGCTAAACACTTGAAGCTAATGAAGAGGGTGATGATGAAGCTCCCTGGTATCTGCATGGTGCCTTACACCTCCATGTCTCCAGAGGCTTTACAAACCTCTGAGGGAAAAGCTCTATTTGATCCTGCTGTGAAACATAAGGAAATCTGAGGCTCTTTCCAGACCTTTCTCTTACAATGCTCCCTTCCTGTAGCAACTGCCCTGAGCTGGAGTAAGAAGCCCAGGAGCAGCCATTATCTTTTTTGATTCACAGGCTGAGGTTGCCCTGGCATTTCCACAGGATTGCTCTCTTTCCTCTCTTTGTCTAATTCTCTGACTGAAGGTTGCCCAACTGAGCCACAAACAGGTAACAAACAGCTGTGTTCATGCAGTACCTAAACTGCTCCATTGAGGCTGCCCTGAATTACTCTTGGATCCCAATCTTCACCACCCCTCAGAGAAGATGTCTGTACTTGGTCTCCTGGGAGCTAGAAGTCCCACACTTGGCATGCAGGGAGTATTGTAAGCAGGCATCAATGACAACATTGAATTGGTGAAAAAGGAGCCCAGAGAGATCTCAGGAAAGGGAAGCAGCCTGAGATGAGCTGTGAGGCATGGTAAAGGCAAAGGGAAAACAGGGCCCTGTGATGATCACAGTATCTTTGGGGATGCCACTGCTGCTAGTCAGGAGAAGGGGGTGAAGACAACTTCTCTGTGGTCAGGGTATGCCATGGCTGCATAAATACAGTGGAAGAGCTTTGTGCACAGACAGTAACTTGGTTTAGGAGCAAAAGCCCAAATTAACACAGGAATAGAACCTAAAAAAGGGCATCACTTGGTAATACAGGTCATTCAATGTTACAGTTACACAACAGCTTGGACTGCATATCCTCTACTTCCCTTCTATAATGTATGAACAGGGAGAGATGGAAAACCAGCAAACCTTGACTGTCAGCCTCATCTAGCCACAAAGGAAGATCCTGCAGCCTGTGGCCAGCACAGACCAGCAGAAGGAAGGCAGGCAGGAGCACTGTCTTCCACAAGAGAGGAGATACTTCTGGAGGGGCACACGATGCACTGCTTCCCACATCAGGAAGGCTCCTGACAACACAGTCTGGCTGTAACCCCAGCTCTTGGTTGCTAAGCTTGTAGACTATAGCTCATAATTGCAGTCTTTGGGTGCAGGCTGGAGCTATTCTAGTAGACTCGCAGATGTTTTCCTTCCTCCCTGCAACAGACTTGAGCTTGCTCCTATTTGATTCCTCCACGTGGCAGTTTGCAGCTTCCCCACAGTGACCAAAACAATAGCAGCGCGGCTCACTTCACCCACTGAGATAACTGGCATTGCAGTGGAATGGCTGCTTTGCTCCAGGACCGCAGCTAACGTCTCCACATAGTGCCACACAGGTTCCAGATGATGTGCCTGGCAATTTAGAGATACCTTAAAAGTCTCTAACATCACAGTCTGGGTGATGACCTCCCTGCAGAGAAGCAAGCATGCATCTCCAAGACACAGCTAGCAAAAATGATTTAGTTACAAAGAGAATGAAATGTGACAAGATGGGGATAAATAAAGGGATAAGTAAGAGTTTGTCTACAAGAGTTAAGTGAAGGCAGAGCTGCTCCACTACAGCCCTACAAGCAGCTGAGCTTATCATGAAATAAAGAGTCCACACTTACAATCAGTATGTCAGCAACAAATGCAACTCAGTGTAGACAAGCCCTGTGACTCATTTGCTTCCTGCTCTATCAGAATCATGCTAAGGATGGGTCAGAGCATTATCCTCGTTAGGAAACAGGCAATTAGTGTATATCTGTAAGGGATGCATTCCAAGTCAAAAATGCCCAACTTACCACCTGTGTGGAAAAAATGCAAAGCAATAAGAGGAAGACCAAAGTTACAGGAAAGCGCAGAGAGAAAGAGAGAGACAGACACATGCAGGAATCTGGCAAACATTACAGCTGCATACATGTAACAAGACACTAATGGCCACCAATAGGATAAGCCTCCAAAGTTACACACGGCAACAGTCAGAGTCATCCTAGCTTCAGCTGCAAACCATCATCAGTAACAATGGGTCAGAACCAGATCATTTACTCCAGTATCTAATGAAGACAGTAGGGCCCACTAAAGCATTACAGGGAGCGATGGGAAATGCTGTCAGGCTGACGCACAACCACTTAGTCTCCCCTCCCTGGACTGCAAGGCCAGGCAGGCTGCAGAGCAAGTGCCCCAGGCTGCCCATCGCTCTGGGGAGCAGGGTACCTGTGCAGGGAGTCACAGGTGTGCTCAAAAGAAGCTATCTATGCTAAGAGGCATAATGGGGCATGTTCCTGTACCTCCACTCACCCTCCCATGCAACTGACCTGCTCCTCTGTCAGGGAAGGTTCAGCCTTCAGGGAACAAAATTCTTCATAACACCTTTCTTCCTCCCACTTCTATAATTTTCAGACAAAGTCATTCCATTAACAGGAGATGGGCATCAAAACCCCTAGGGAAGCACACACAAGCCTTGGCTTCATTACCTGCACCCACTGCAGAGCCAAATCCACAGCAGCCCTTGGAGACAGACCGAAGGTGCCTTCATCTCCTGCAGCCCGACCCATCACCCTTGCTGTGTAAGAGCTCCCAACTGAGGCCCTCCTGGAACAGCCCTTGGCGGTGCAGTGGAGGGTCTCAGCCACAGAGAAGCCCCAAAGCCACCTGGGTAAAGCCACTGCTCCTGCATGCTATCATGCCACGCTCCCTGTGTTCTTCTCTCTCCATTCTGACTTCAGGAGGGAGGAAGCCTCCTACCATGCATAGCAGCTCTATTTCACCATGGGTGCTGAAATACATGTCCTAGGGCTGCTGGCACCCTGTACCAGTGTGACTAAGAGGACTCAAACTGGAATACTATTTCGCCCAGGCAGGCAACAGGGGAACACAGTGCTCCCACTCAGGATGCCCACATCCCCTCTCTGCTCTCCTGCCTCTGGGTACACCCATCATTAGCTTGGCTGAGCAGAACTCTGTTTCCACCTGATCTCCAACCTGCAGTTGGATGCCTGCAAACCTCACCTTCCCCTTGTGACCTTCCCAGCACCTCTTCACCTCCCTTCTTTATTCTGCCTTCCCAAATGTTTTTATGTACTGAAAAGGGGAAACCAATCCCAACCACAGCTTCCCAGCCATAGCCAGCTGCAGTAACCAGTGAAGGATGGGAGGCACACCAGAAAGACAGAGGGGCCTGAGGAGCATCCAGACACATTGTGGTAAAACCAGGCACAATGCCAGGCTTACACATGACTGAGCACAGTGTCAAAGGGAACAGTCTACACAAAGTTGTGCATACTCACGTGGCCGTGTAGGTCTGTGTTCAGCAGCATCATGGCACACGTCAGACAGTGAATTCCATCTGCAGAAAGAGACATAAACAGAGTCACATGCAAACCCACAACTGGATCTTTAAGAACAGCTGAAACTGAGCCTTACAGCCTAATTGAGTCTGTTCCCTTAATGAGAATCTGTTTTATCACGAAATACACATAATTAAGTAAATGAACAATCCCACATCTGCCAAGCCAGAACAGCCTTTCTTTCATCTTTTAATGACTGTCAAAACTATCTTGCAGCACCCGTGGATGGGACAAACTAGACAGGAAATCATGCTGTCACCATTTGCTTCCTAATGCCAATACCACAGCCTGAATCAGCTCTCTCTTCTTCATTTACTTCAGGGCAGAAAGGGAAGAGTAAAATACACATTCTTGTATGCAGCGTGGATACAGCACAGTATCCTGTTTTCCACTCCCTCTGGCCACCTCCTCATTCAGGGCTCAATCAGACTGAATTTTGGAGAACTTCAGTCAGCTATTTATGTTGTCTTGGCTCCATATTGGGTAGAGAGTGCTTTAGAAATTTCTAAGGTGGCCCTGTAGCAAAGACTCTTAACAATGAGCCAGAAGAGACAGATTGTATCCCTAGCTCCATCCCTGGAGCCACTGAGGCAAACTTGGGAAAGTCAGAGTAGACTGTCATTTGCAAAAGCAGACACCAATTTCATACTTCTCACTTCCCAGGCACCCCTTTCAAAACTCAAAATGTATTGGCAAATACAGACAAAGGTGACAGTGTCCATGGTGCCATTTATCATCTCTGAAAATCCAAATGCCTCTAGACAGTTTCCAAATGTGAGAAACTCATTAGGAAAAATATTGTTCATAAACACATCATGCCACCTTCCCTTCCTCACAGGGGTGTCATAAAGACACAGAGTCATTTATGAGACATGCACACACTGCAGGGAGATGTTATGTATGTGTTGGTTTTGTGTAGCGGGGGGGCTACAGTAACGGTTTCTGTGAGAAGCTGCTAGAAGTTTCCCCTTTGTCCGGTGGATACATCCAGGTCTAGGACGAACCTGCCGCCGGCCAGGGACGAGCCATTTGGTCACAGTGATAATGCCCCTATGATAACATATTTAAGAAGGAGAAAATTTTAAAAAGTGAGGAAACAGAAGCGCGGGCAGAGAGGTGGAGGTGCGAGCCTTGTGGGCCTTGCAGCCCTCACCCTCCAGCCTCCTGCCAGGCAGCTGTCTGGGCCCCACTCAGCCCAGCCCAGCCGAGAGAAGTGAAGAGATGAGATGTGAAGAGATCCTGAGAGGCATCTGCCTGAGCCGGTTGTGAAGAATTTCTTGTGAGAGGAACAGCTGCAGATGCCAAAGTCAGTGAAGAAGGAGGGAGAGCAGTAAAGCTGCTCCTGACAAGATTCCCCTGCAGCCCAAGGTGCAGCCCATGGTGAGGCCGGCTGTGCCCCTGCAGCCCATGGAGGCCCACAGAGGAGCAGAGATCCCCCTGCAGCCCGTGGAGGACCCCACGCCGGGGCAGGCGGATGCCCGGGCCCACGCTGGGGCAGCCGTTCCAGAGGGACTGCACCTCGTGGAAAAGCACCCCATGCTGGGGCAGTTCATGAAGGACTGTAGCCCCTGGGAGGGACCCCATGCTGAAGCAGGGGAGGAATGTGAAGAGCTCTTCCCCTGAGGAGGAAGGAGCGGTGTAAAGCGATGTGTGATAAAGTGACTGTAACCCCCATTCCCAATTTCCCCTGTGCAGCTCAGAGGGGAAGGAGGCGGAGATACCTTGAAATGGAATTAAGCCCAGGAAGAGAGGAGGGGGGCAGGGGAAGTTGTTTTTGTTCTCTTCCTCATTATCCTGCTTTGGATTTATTAATAATAAATTGAAATAGTTTTTCCCAAATAGAGTCTGTTTTGTCTGCAACTGTAACACTGTGCAATCACAGGGCCACGTGCCTCTGTCAGCAGCATGGCTGGCTGAATGCAGCAGCTATGCCAGTGGACAGTTCGTCCTCTTCTCCAATGCCAACTTTCTCAGGTTTGATCCACGTGCTTGTTTGTTTCAACCATCCATTTCCAAAACAATTGAAAACATTGGCAAGGAGGCAGCACTCCGACTGATGTTAGCTAGTCAAGATGAAACTATGCCAGGGTCTGGATACAGCACCCAAAATTCACCCCCACAACTGGCAAGAACTGGCATGCCTATTGCCAGTGCATGCAGAGACAGAAGCACTGAATGGAGCATGGAAAGCAAACTGCTTCTCTTCGACCTGAGATGGAACTTATTCTTGTCCATGTGTAGCTAAGGTACCCACACATGCTGGAAGTCAGCGAGACCAGAAACCACAACTGAGAACATTTGAATCTGGAGATGCTACACCCGAGGATTTACACTGAGGAGGCCTGAACACCTTTCCTGACTGGTGATAAATACAGATTTTTCACTGCCTTACCACAATTATGTGTGGAGAACATGGAGGATTTCAATGCTCACCACAAGCAGTCCCTGAAGTGTGGCATGGCAATCACACACCTTCAGTTCCCAGGCACGCACCATACATGCTACAGCAGGAGACAATGAAGGAAGGAGACAACCAAAGATCTTTGTATCAGAAACAAAGTTACCTTGAGAAGAAATGGTGTTTGGGTTGCACTGGTAGTATCTGCTGGAGAAGTGGATTAAAACTCTCTCTCGTTCCTGAGTTTCTCCGATAAGTGAAAAGGCTTTAAAGAAACTCCTAAAAGAAGAGCAGAAAAAAGTGAAATTAAAATCATAACTCTCTTTTTGCCTCACATAGCACACAGAGCAAAGCACACTTCACAGCAAGAAGCACATGCCAGACATTCAGTTCTGAGAAGCCTTTCTAGGAAAATGGGCTGTTATCCCGTGTGCAGTTTATCCCAATATTATAGTAAAAGAAGCAGGAGTTAAATTACCATTGGTTTCAGCCACAGAATATACAAACTAATGAGCAATTACACCACTTGAAAGAGTTTTTCTGATTTTAGTATTTTTCTCTGGGGAAGGAAATGGAGCAGGTGTTGTTTATGTATGACAGACATCCAGGGTGTTCTCTGTCCTTTTCTAATTTTCTATCACCCCTGCACCTTTTAACTTTACACTCATTAGTATTCCCATCCAAAACAGAGGAGCTAATCCAGGCAGTGAAGTCAAGCAGGTGCACTGCAGACTCAGAGCCCACACCAAATGTGCAGTCCTCCTTCTGGGGGGTCACCTGTCAGAGCAGCCAGGACAACACCAGTCACCTTGTAAAGGGCAGTGTGACTACCTGACCTGCAGAAAACCTCTGGGGAAGAGGGCAGAAGAGTTGCAACATCTCCCACTGAGCTTCAACAGCAGGAGGAACAACCAGGCCCTCCTGGGTTCCCACTCATGATAGTGCAGGGTGCAGGGTTGGTACACAGATGGGCACACTTGTTAGACACAGACAGTGAGCCTGTGCAAAGAGGTGGGATGCACACGCATCTTCCAGTCTTCATCTGACACTTAACCACCCTCTCTCTTAACCATGCCACTATTCTTCCGACCAGACAAACTCGCCTTGCAGACAAAGAACAACTTTGGCGCTTCCCAAAATCCCCACATCATGGAGGCAAGAGATGACCTCAGCGGTATCAGCCTACACTCATTTGTCAAGATGCTTCTAAGAAAAGCCTGAAAACACAAACCTTCTGAGTCCAAAGCAAGACAGCATACAAAATTAGTGCCTAATAGACAATTTTTAAATACTCCATGAGACTGAAACTACCTCCAGGTCTGAGAGGCGTGGAATATGTCACTGGAACATTCATGTCTATCCAGCCTGGATGAATAAATGTTGATTTTTCCTCTTTGATGTAAGGTCAGAGACAGGCTGTACTTGCAATGATCTCGCACCCATGCGGAGTGTGATCTGCCTGGTAATAACTTAATTTCACAAGTAATGTATTGCAAATAACCCAATTCACAAGTAGATACAGCTGAATCTGCAGAGTTTCTCTTCCCGTCCTATCTCATGCCCCCATAGGACATTTTGACAACTAGCCACCTTTCCTCCTCCTCCAGTTTGGGCTCTTTCCAGCAACACCCCCTGCCGATGCCAGGCACTGCTAACCTACATCCTCTCCTCCTCTTCAGCACTTTGACCCTCCTGGAAGCTGCCTCGGAGAGGCAACTGATGAAACATCTGGTAAATAAACAAGACAGGTTCCTTGCTCTCAGAGCACGATGCTGCGGCCAGGGGCCACAGAAGCAAGTTTCTGCCCACCGGGAGGACCAAGATGGACGCGGAGATGGGCTGGCACTGTAGTCCCACCTCCTCCCCTCCTGTGGAGGACGCAAAAGATGCACTCAGGAGATGCATGGGCAATGTGGGTCCAGTGCATGGAAGCAGAGCAGAATGATGAAGGAACAACCCTCTCCACGTCCCAGAGTTGCCACCGATGGCAATAGCCTCCCAGAGCCTGGGGGTAGTGTGGGTCTGGGCTGTCACCCCAGGCTCCAAAATGCTTAACAAACCACAACTTGTCAGCGAGCCAGCAGCAACAGGCTGGTTAACTCTCACTCTGTACAAGTGTGAGGCAGCATGCCTTGGCTCCCACAGGCTTCAGAATGATGCTCTGTCCCTGGCCTCTACTGTATGTTCAAGGCATGCAGCCAGCAGTCACTGCGGCTACTTCTAAAATCTCAGCAAACCCTTGGTGTGTCTAAGTCCCACAGGAGCCAGGGTATATTTCAGAGAAGGTCATGACTATTAATATTAACAGGAGATCTACCGGGAACAGAGACCTCCTAAATATGTGCCACAAAGCAATTAGGTGTTGGATTTCACAATTTAAAAGATGGGTATATTTAGCATTGCGCTTCAGGGCTGCTAAAACCTGGAACAAGCAGCAGACCTCCCACCACCCCTGCTGCTCCCACCCTGTGCTGAGCGGGTGCCCTGCCTCGGCTCCGATCCCCCTGCCACGGGAGGAGGCAGTTCACTCTTCCGCAGGCACGTTTCCTTTCCACCATCTTGGACATGAAGGATTCTGGGCTTTCCTTGGGGTCTGCCATGGTCTCTGGAGTCAGCCCCCTGGAAATGCATTTGCAAAGGGACTGCCAAGTGCCTGCAAACCTCCTGGTTTTGATCATTAGAAAAAAACAATAAGCCACTTGAGTAACCCCAGCCAGATGATTTAAACTCACTTTAAATCCCTTTAAATACCAGAACACCAGCAACCATGCTAACAGGCCACTGCTACACAAACTTGTGTTTTGCCTCCTAAGAAAAAAAATACTGAAAACAAACATTGTTGAAGCCTAATTCCACTGAAAAAAAGGAAGGAAAATTAAAGGGCTGGGTTTTCAAATACCCACACTGTCAGCTACCAAACTCTCAACAGCTTTTTCCACATGGAAGATTTTGCTGTTCTGCACATTTTTTGGTGCCTCACAGGGATGCAGTGAGGGGGGCTGACAAGCCACATCAAACCCTGGTCCTGGCTTTGTGCACTGCAGCCGGGCAGAGCAAGCTCCAAAAGGCATCAGCCAAAAAGTCTGTGCGGCTCAGCTGTGACCAAGACCTTAATTCCCCAGCAGCACCTGGCAGACCACAATTCCCCTGTTTACCAACTGACTGGTTATTTTTATCCATCTCCTCTGCATCAAGGACCATCTCTAAGCAGGTTCACCCAAAGATTTCCCTATTTGGGAAATGCCACCACCTCAGTAACACTCTGGAGTATGGCAGCACGCCAAGCCAAGCAGAAGAGAAAAGCTCCGTCCCAAAAATGTGTCACACCCCTCTCTTCACCCTCTTAAGGCCCCACAGGGCAACTGCTTCAATTAGGACAGCACAGCAGACACCACTGTTACTAAAACAAGAACATACGGTCTGCAAACGGGCATGTACCTGAGCGAGTAGTCCAGCGTCATGCCTGTGAAGTCAAAAAACTTAAGGTATTCTTCGGCCACAAGCTTGCTGAATTCGTTGCTTTAAACAAACAAATGAATAAGGAACGGTTATCATTTGAGAGTGAACCCCTCCAGAACCAGCAAGAACAACGTGGCCAAAGGCCTCATATCAACACATACTTTTTACCCAAATGCATTGCCACATCAGAGCGTTTGAATCTGTCCAGGTGGTAGAGGCGCTTAGCCAGGCGCCTGGCTGCTTCCAAATTGCTGCTGCTGCCATTGCTGAGATCATGGCCAAAGGCTCCGATGGCATCTTTCTCCTGAAGTTCATTGCTCCCCATGGCAGCACTGGAGTCTAACACCATATTCTGCAGTTCAGTATTGCTATGAGACGGAAAGAACAGGGAAAGAAGAAAAGTAAGATGACATTACAGTTTCAAGAAGGATTTAATTCCTCTTAGAATACAAGCCAATTAATGGTACCGAGGCAAGATTACACAATATAGTAAAAATCATTTAACTGAAGGAGCTGTGTAGAACAGGGACATTTATTTAGCAGTCACCAGAGGTTGAGCTAAACATGGATACCCAAATACGGGCTTTCCAGCCCAGAAACACATTCTGCTCTGCACTCACCTTCTGAGTGTGCTGAGTGTCCACAGCTTGTGCTCACTTCACAGAGAGCTCTTTGCTATTATCAGCCTACAGCTGCACCTGGAAATAGTGACTCCTCATTTGCTTCTTGCACCTGTATTTTTTAACCCGATTGCTTGCTTGGCTTGACAGAGTTCCTGTAAAAGTAGGCCATTAGCCACTTTCCAGGGGAAAATGCAGTGAGCATGGCGGAGTGTTCAGTAGCTCCAAGCTGACTCGGCACAAGTCCCTTCCTCATTCTTCCCCAGTTGTCCTGGAAACAATACAAGTCCCCAGATTTAAAATAACATCTGCAGAAGTCTCAGCGGCTTCTGTGCCGCCCATGAGCAGTGGGCATACCACGGGAAGGCACCGCTGGAAAAAGCAGGACTTGGAGCAAGGAGAGAGACACAAGCCACCCAGGCCAGCCTGTAGAACTTCTTGCTTTCCTCCTGCTCCCTCGTGGTAGCAACAATTTCCCTCACTGGCTGCTCAAAGTCAGGTTGTTCAGCATGGCAATCCCAGGGCATTTTACATAAATCATGCATTTATAGATTCCTCCCACCTCTGCTACAGTAGGAAAGCTCTGCCGGAGCTGTGTGCCTGCTTTGCCTTTCCCTTTGAAGAGATAAGAGCCCTCCACAGCAGAAAGCGCACCCCCACAAACAGGCAGGCTTTTAACTTTAGAAAAGCTTTTCTCTGACACTAGCATGAAAATTCTTGCAAAAATCTCAGCTCTCTGTGTGTGTGCACATGTGTGTGTGACAGCATTTCGATTTAAAAAAAAACTATACAGAAATTCCACTAAATCCTCATTTACAAAGGGCTAATGAACGATCAGCAGGGGTCATGTGCAGGGCAGATATGAGTGGAATGAGTTAAAGATGATTTTAAACACAACACTTTAACATACCATGATTTCATACACCACTGTAATCTTCAGGCTTGACAAGCCACAGTTAGGAAAGCCAGTCACTGCGCCCGAGTAACAATTACCTAGCCATTTACTGAAATGTCTGCTAGACACTTATTAACCCTTTAAAGATGAGATTTTCATATAATGTGAGATTAAAATAAAAATATTTGCTATCCTGCATGCTGCCTTCCACCGAGATCATCAGCTGTGCCCTACGTCTCTTCTCCTGCATGGTTTGAGAGAAGGTGTACAGTGCTCCAACAGGAAGAAGACTTGCCCATTTCACCTCTGTTTCCATCCTCCTAGTGCTGCTAGAACATCAAAAGTATCACACATCCACACTGTGGGTACAACATTTTACCAAGTATCTGGGGAAAACAGGCATCTAACCTGTTCCTACAAGTACTGGGAATTTGATTTTGCATTTATTTCAGTGTAAATAATAAGGTGCTGTAAGTAGGGAATTAATAGTGCAAATACAATTCCAACAGCATTAACACCACTGACCACTAGCTACTCTAGAAAACAAAAAAAAAGCCCCTCCTGATACCATTGTTGTGGGAAATGCCTCCTCAGTCTTTTCCAAAAGGACTAGCTAATGTCTGAAATTCTCTAATTCGGTCTACTTCAAGAAAGCAAATTCCAGAACCCTCTGACACCACCCCAAGCGATGCCTTGTCCATTCAAATCAGGCAGGACTGGTTTCAAACTCCGAGCTCGAACAACTGACAAGAGTAAAGGATAACTGGGAGAGCTAACACATCTACGGAGCCGTCCACATACAAATACTGCTTCAAAAGCCATGCCAACTTGCAGAGCCTCGCTCATAAATCACAGCCCCGTTTCACCACTGCTCTTTATTAAAGGCAATATTTATAGCCCTGAAAGATGGCCAAAGCTGACAAGAAATATCTGCACCCTGCTAGGAACCAGTGCACTATGAGAGTCAATGTTATCACAAACCACCTAAGTTTAGAAAGAAAGGAAGTACCAGCGTCTGCCATTTAGTGAAATAAACAGGAAGGTAGCTCCCAGCTTCTGGTTTGCCTCTTGGAGCAGCGGCTGGGATGTGAAGGAGGAACACCCAGCAAGAAGGAGAGCGTGCGCTGTCCCCTGCTCGCCAAAACTGTCTGACGGGGTTGCATAAGAAACCTTATCTTCCAGCCTTCCTGATTTAATCATTTAATCATCCTGGCAGAGCATCCTCATACATCGATCAGGTCAAAGAATAAGGGATGCTTCCTTCAGTTATTCTGACAGTTAATTAGCTTATTACTTAATAAGTACAAGAAGACAATCAAATCAACAACATAGATTGTATGTAACATAAGCCTCTTGTTCAGGGAAAATGCGAGATTGTTAACATTAAAGTGAGACTTCAGTTCTCAAGGTTTTTAGGTTTTTCAGAAGACTCAGTGCCCACCTCACTGAAGGCTCAGGAAATACACACACTCTGTGCACGACTACTGCATGCCACTTTCTGGACAGGTCATTTTAGCAGGGTCTTGTAGGGTGTTACTCAGGGGAAAGGCTGACACCTCTTCTTACCTCCAAGTCTCTCTGGGTGCACCATTTTCCTTCTGTGCTTCAATTTCCCAGCTGCTGAACACAGATAGCAATACTTGCCTCCCTCTGTAAAATGCTTATAATGGACTTTAATCAAGGGCTAGGAGCGACAAAGGCTGCAAATAGGTCTGTCTTCTGCAGTCTACAATTTCTTCATGTAAAGAATCCACAGCAGCATTACCAGCTAAACAGAGAGCCAAGAAAGGGCTTTGTGATGCAGAGTAAGACTGGACATGAATTCTCATGCAGCTTTACTCTTTATCACATAAAAATGAGAAACCTCCACTGACAAAAGCAGGCTAATCCTGCATTCAAGGCCAAAAGGGACTGTAGTGATACTACTGGTAATTGCCTGTACAGCAGGCTGCTGATTTTCATCCAGACACTCTTACATTAATCTCTGCTATCAGGAAACACAGAAAACAGAAGCTACAAAAAAAAAAACCCAGACCCCTTTGGTCTCACAGTGCATGAGCTGCGGCCAGAAACCAGGTCCTTAGGCTCTTATTTCTGTCCCCAGCAATGCACTTCTGACACATCCTCCTTCTGCAAAAACATCCCCAGGTTCACAGGGAATGTACAGAGGCTGTGACCACCATACCCAGCAGAAATGACAGCAATTCAATAAACACCTGCTATGGTAGAATCAATACCCTCTAACAGCAGCAGCCACCCCTCCACGCTGACGGATGAAACAGGGGCAGCCTGTAACATCTGTAAATTTGCTTTCCCGTAACACTCTAACAGCTAGGGCAGAGTCTGAAACATTTTATACTGTTTTCCTTGCTTATTCACAATATTGAATGTGAATTCACTCAGTGCCAAGGTATCTCAATTGTGTTATGCTCAGCACTTAGCACACTTGATCTCTTTAGGAATCTTCTGGATTCACTTATTCTCTCTCACCTCCCCATCCTGGGTTTCACCAAAATTGAAACCCTCCACAGCAACGTATCGTTGGGGAATGGCTGCAACTTCCAGACAAAAACAGAGCAAGGCCAGTAATGTAATGCTAAGGGTACAGGCACCTCATATCTCAGTGGTCCACTCTCCCAGTGGACTCTCTTCCACTGCAGCTGGAAACCTCAGCATGACTACCTGCAGCTCAGGTGCCTTAAACCTTGGGATGCTCTTCATTTTTTAGCAAATCCATGGGGAAAAAATTCTCTGTCCCAAGGAAGAAAAGCATGTTAGTATTTTGCTTCATGGGAGAAGCATGGAGCAACTGCCCCAGCCACTAACAAGAAGAAGTTGTTTGGAGTGGACACTGAGTGGCAGGGTGTGACAACTCAGCCTAAGTGCTGTCCTCAGCCCAGCCACATGAGCAATCCCAGCTTGCCACTGCCTGCAGCTCTTGCTGGACTGAAGCAGAGCATATGCTCTGTAGCAAACAGTCTCCCCTGAATGCACAAGGGGCCCCTCCCCGAGGAACACTAATCCATCCGGTGTTCATGTCTGGAGGGAGTGCACAGGATGCACCGATTTCAAGGGGAGCTTGGATGAGCCAGTGCTAGGACTTTCCCAGGTCTTTTTGGGAAGAGAGGAGGAGGAAATAGGAGGAAAACTGACTTTTTATCTCAAATAAATCTTCACACCCTTAACATCAGCTTTATTTCAAGCCAGGCTAAGTAAGGCATCTGCCAGCGAAGTCCATCAGAGCAAAACACAGCAATGATTAAAAATAAGGAAGGGTGGAGAGGCATTCTGGCATGCTGAAGCTGGGGCCAAAACAAATGCTTTTTTCAGCAGGGGTACAGAATCCATCAGGGAGCCACCCCTCTGAAGCCATATGCTGGCCTGTTGTTTTAAGTATCTTCACTCCAAGCCACCTTCTCCTCCCAGTTCCGAAACAGAGGACACCATCCCCTCAACTGCAACCGTCAACTCTGGCTATGAAAAGCACGCTCTATTTCTGATTCAACAGCACCTCAGCAGCAGCTCTCACCTGGCAGCGTGGCAGGGACATAGGGAAGGCAGAAGCACTTGGATGCCCCTGCCACCAGCGTGGACTACAGGGCAGAGGGAGCAGACTTCCCTCTGTGAAAAGTCCTGCCCTGAGGGAATGAATTCCTGCCCTACAAAACTTCGCAGAGATGTAGATGCTCAGCCAGTTATACCCTTCTACATTTCAGAGCCAACCAGAAATGACTGGTGTCACAGGCTGAATTTTGCTTCAAGGAAGCTGAAAAGCTGTGCTTGAACAGCCTGTTTCTGAAAGGAGTAGCCTCACCAGAGAAAGTGAAGAAATCCCAGCAGCAATGGGATATGATGAGTCAGTTCCTGCTACAAATGACCAGCCACACAGATGGGCTGGGAATGGCTCTGCTGCAGCTTTGCTGAATCTCTGAGCCAGTTTCTTCGGGGCCAGGAGAGAGCGAGCATAAAATCACATCAAGCAATGATTTACCTTGCCAGTTACCTCCAGCTGCAGGGCTCTTCCAAGAGACACAACTGTAGGAAGGGGAGAAAAATAATAAAAATAAAAATAATACCCTTTCCTAGCAGATGACTCACTGTGCTATTTTACTCCGAATGGTTTAATCAGCTTTGAAGTCCTATGATGGATTCTCTTCAAAGACACGCTTTGAAGTAGAGCCTTCTTTGAGGACTGACACAGCTGTACTTTGCTGCAGCTCGATTCAGTGGGTGTCTCACAAGCACAGCATCAACCAGAACACATGAAGGGAAGACGGTTTCTGGAACCCAGAGTACCCACTGAGGATCCATTAAAAAGTACCTCAGCCTTGTCACGTCACACAGAGAGCAGCAAAGCAAAAAATAAACGAACAAGCCCTTTAATTTCCTATTGGCTATCAATAAAATGCATATACAAAGTTAGTTTCAGGTGCTGAAATGCATGCTGCTGCTTAAAAATAACCTCTTGCTCCCTGTAATCACCTGCCTTTTTCTTTGATTAAAAGAATTCCCACTGATCCTAAGTAGGGAGCCAAGAGCTAAAGCGTTCAGAAAATGCCATTTCTGGTAGGCTTGCATTACAGCAAGTGCAAACACTGTCATTATGGGATCGCAGCATTAGGACAAGAAGTCCCACCACACCCAGGGACAGGACTGCAGCCCTTCCAAGAGACAGCGTGTCCTCTATTACACAGATCCATTGGCCCGTTGCCACCTGAAGTACAAATGTTTTGCTAAAAATACTTCAGGTTTGATTCCCTTCCGACTTCAGGCTCCTTACACCGCTGTGGCAGGAGTCAGCGATCACAAAGGGACTCTCACCACATTAATACCCCCATGCCTAGAAAGTGGAAACCCAGCCCTCGCCACAGAGGGTGTCCAAGGGCTCTCCCTGCAATGGACATTTCTGACAGATGCATTGATGGGTAGATTGGTCTCTTGGATACATCAGGATAGTCCCATGCTCAGGATCTGGCCCACTTGCCCCCAGACATGAAAAAAAACTAGACCCAAAGAATGCACTCACACCCATCACCTTGCTCAGAAAACATTCAGCCCCTGAGTGTTTCAGGAGCCCTTGGGCTCTCTCCCCTGAGCCCACCCAAGCATGCTGCGGGTGCTGAGAGCCGTCCCCACGCTCAGCACCGATGTGACATTTCTCTACAAGGCTCCCACAGAGTCCTCCAGGACAGAAGCAAAACTGAGAAGCCAGTGGAGTACTTCCCCACGTCGCTCTGGCTGGGTTTAACTGTTTGAAGACTGGCCCAGGGAGTGCATATTAATGGTGCAGTTGGTCCTCACTGGCAAGGAGCAAAACAGATGCGTAAAAATACAGGTGTTTACATGTTTTAGTTAAGGCTCCCCTGCAGACGCGTGGATGGAGCATTTCAGTGCTGGCAGTAGCATCGCACAGGAGCTTTATGTTGCAACCATGCAGCAAAATGTCCTCAAAAAGAATCGTTAATAATAACAAAAGACAGACTTCCACAATAAAGGAAAAACCACCAGCAACCAACCCACAGCTCACCCAGCTGTGCTAGCAAGGAGTCTGCATGCTACATGCCCTGTTCTTCTCCACCGGCGCTCCCGCATTGCATCTGAAGCTGTACATGCCTCCACGCCTCCCTGCCAGCCGCCTGGCTCTGCCTCTGTCTATCCCAACAGAGAGACGGAGGAAGAAGAGAGTTAAACAGCAATAACTTGGAGGGGGGCTTGACTATCAGCCAGTTGTGGCTAATGGACGAGACAGCAGGCTGCACTTCAGGATGGACTTGGAGCTGGCAGAGACGCCTCAGTTTCAGTGAATGAAGGCTTCCTGACCTAAATGTCTTTGACTTTAATGGAGATACGCCAACAGATGCCAGCTTAGAAGCTGAGCTGCTGACAGCTTTATACTGAGGGGCTTTGTGCAGAGAACTGATCAGCTGCCCCACCTTTTTTTTTTTTTCTATTCATTTTCTTTTCTGTCTCTGTCAGCTCATGGACTTTTGTTTGTTTTACTTTCAGAGGAGGCTGAGAACTGAAGAGGCGAAAAGTCAGCAGCCCTTTTTTCCCTAAAACAACAGTTTATTTAGGAACTAGAAGCAGTTTTACAAACTCTCACTAAACTGGTGTTGCAAGCACCTCGTTAGCCAGAGGAAACGCAAACTCTGTCTTTCCAAAGCCTTGATAAAGTGATGCCACCTTCCTGCCGGGACTATCAAGGTGGTTCAGTGTGGCTTAACATTTTTGAAGTTACTAAGCTGTGTGAAAAAGGTGCAAATCCTCAGCTGCCAAAATGTCACTGGTTTCAGATTGTACCACTTCATCTCTACCTGGATTTAACTCGTGCCAGCATACTGTGCTTACTTGTGGCTCAGCAACTGACAGATGCAGTGTGTAGGAAAATGGGCTCCAGCATATCTTTGCTTGCTCACCCGGTGCAGATACATTTGATGCATACACTATTCTAGGACAACAACCAGTGGCATTCCTATCAATAACCTTTCTTATCCTGGGCATATTGATGGCAGCAAACATGAAGTACCACCTTCTGACAGCTATAGCTCTCCTAGGTCCCAGAGTCTGTCATGAGCTGAGGCATGTCTGAAGGCCAGAAAACATCCACTTAGGAACACAGGGATCTTGGCAGATTTCACACTAAACAAAAAAAATTCAACCAGGTCACAAGCGAGTCTTCAAAAGGAAAAGAGTTCTACCAGACTGCTGTTGGACAGACTAATAAAATGAAAGAATAAAGGTTATGTGTTAGATATGCAAATAATGAGTCTCATATCTACAGTGAGAATCAAATATGCGCTACCTTGCACAAAAATACCAGAGTGCAAACTGAAAACCAGAAGTGTAAGTGGCATGCAGGATACTAATAAACTGGGAGGAGACCTAGAGAATCAACCTGGAGAAAGGGATCAAAACTAGGTTTATCTGTCAACAAAGTTTATTGTCTCAAAGAAGGAATAAGCAGAGTGCCAACTCAGAACTGCTGGAAATGACCCATAGGCAGAAGAAAGAAAACAACTAAGGGGACTACTATGAGAGGCCCAAACCATTAAGAGTAACCTGGCAGCCAGTGGAACTGCAGTCTACATTCTTGTGCACTTATTCTGAGAACCACCAAATTGCTTTAGGGAGTTTGTTTTCTTCCCCCTTTGAAATAAAGAATACATATGCAACTAAATTTGTGCTTGCATCTCTAGGAAAAAGAAATATAATAACAGGACTTGCAGAATTTGCTGAGCACCAACAATTCTTTGAAGGTGATGGCAGGTGGCAAATATTTAGCATTTTTGAGGATTAGGAGCTGCAATACAGAGGTTTTTCTTTTCTCTCCTGATTTAGAAAAATCTTGGGCAATGTCCACCCAAAAGAGACCACACCTTCCAAGACAACTCAGGAAAAGAAAAGCCAGAATTTTTTGGGTTGTTTTTTTTTTTTAATTTATTTCTTATTCTGACTGTAGCATGCAAAGGAAGAGGAAATGGGGAGTCTGCTATAAAGAATGCAGAAAAAAGAAAGATTTTTAAAAATTCTGCCTTTGAAGTCCGAAAGTAGAAAAGAAAGATGAGGATCATCACCAACAGAACTTCATACTTTACTTTTAGACACACTGATGGTCTGTAGCTCACTGTATATATAGCAAAGATAACTCACTTTTCCCTCAGGTTCAGACGATGCAAACTTAGTCTCAATGTCTGGGTGGCACCTTGCAAACAGTCTTCCTTATTGCCTCTGTAAGTAAGACTAAACTCCCAAATACCAAGGCTGAGCCTTGCTCTGTCTCAACACAACTCACTGGCACAAGAACGGAGGAGTGGAGTACCTGGAGTATGGGTGCGATGGCAGAGACTGCATGCCTCTGCAGGGAATATCATGGAGGCAAGGGGACCAAACACAGCCTCAATGCGGTATCTTTATCGCCACTGCAAAGCTTCATTACACTGGCAACCTGTGTCTCAGCACGTTTCATGGGGACCCCTTGGTGCCCTGACACACAGCGAGGCTGCCCCACGGCTCTCAAACCTCACACACTCCCCTTCCTCCCCTAGTTCTCCCACCCCCACCTGGGAAAACTTAAGGCTACTTCAGTTGAAGAAATTTCTTTTTTTCCCAGAGGGTGACCATTACCTACCTAGAAAAGAGATTAAACCCCTCAAAAGACACCAAGAGCTGGAACAGTTCCTGAAGGAAGACAAGCTGCACACCCTTCTCCTCAAGCATCCCTCCTCCACCAGTCAGACACAAAGGGCACCCAAGCTGTGTTAGGAAAGGACTGTTTGGAAAAAGCAAGAGCCAACCTGTCCTACAGGAAAACCCAGGGGCCAGCTGACATCCCCCTGCCCTAAGGAAGCACGGCGGGTGGCTGTCAGAGCTGGCATGTCACACAGCTCTCCCCAGGACTTACTGCGTTTAACCACGGACAGCAGCTGATAGGGAGGACAGCAGGGACAAAACATCCAGACACCCAGGAGCCCATAGGAACTTGCAGCCTGCAAGGCTCTAATAATTTTTTTTTCCTCCTTTTTTTTCAGTTCTGAAGGCATGTGACTGGCCTTCACATACCAGAGCTGACCCCTCCCAGAACGAGCGATTTCCAAAGAGCGGAGAAGGATGTTACCCTCCCGCTTATTCATTACAAGACTAGGTTTCCTTGCAGTTATGCATTAAAACCTCACGCCATCTAGGGTCCGCATGTCAGCCATGCTCAGGATTCCTCTGGAGAGATGCAAAAGGTGCTGTAGTGCTCAGGCATGTGCTATCACGGGGGGATGGCCATGGGGACCACCTGATTTTCCTTTCCTAATTGGAACACTGCTTTCCATTTCCAGGTGTAAACCATTAACTCTTTGCTCTCACATTTGCCCTCCCCTTCTGTACCGGATCGTGAAGAACTGCCAGTATTTCACACTGTCTTCTCCCATAAATTAGTGCTGGTACTTGGAAGTGTACTCTCTCCCCACGCACTTTCCCACGCTTTTTTTATGTCACTGAAATATTACTGCACAGGAAGCTGCTGAGGTTTTGGTTTCGTTTTTTGTTCGTTTGGGTTAGCAATACGGTTTCTGAAAAAGGATGGTTATGCTTCTTGTTGTGCCACATTGCAAGTTTAAATTGCTTTAATCCCAAGCCCCCCTTCCACATCCCAAATTCCCCCTCCGCGCTTTGCACTTGCTACTAATCACACGCTGAGACCCCACACCTGCCTTTATCCCTACAGGATGGAGTCCTCCTGCCTGCACCTGCTCTCCAGTGACTCCACATCAGAGAGTGTGTCAGGGAGAGCTGGTAGCTCCACAAGCAGAGGACACAGAGATCTCCAGCAGCCCTGTGGTACATCGCAAGCAAGCTGCCACCTGCCAGCTGCTGCCATGGGATGCAGGATGCGGGGCCAGGGAGCACTGCTTGGATCTGACAGGGTGGTGGGCTTGCTTTCTGCACTTCATTCTCCCCAAGAGCTGGACCACTTCAGTGGGTGCCCTTTGATGCTCTGCAGTGCCAAGCAGGTGCTACACATGGGAAACTACAGCCTCAATGCAACTGCAGGTCCATGGCACCATAGGAAATAAGGACTTGCAGCAAAAGGCACAAAGTTGCCACAGTGGCTACCGCACATGTATCATACATGTAGACTTTTGGTAGAAAAAACAAGTCTGGGATTGCTTCAGGCAACACAACCATGCATCCAAACTCTGAGAAACAGTACCTGTAGCTCAGGCAGCTATTTCTGGTTCACCTGAGCATCACGGTGACAGACCATTTTGACCCCTCTGCAAATAAAACCCATGCAGCCCCCAGCATGCACACCATGCTCCTTCACCTACACACTGTGATTCATCACTGGCTCCAACAATACAGCACACACGATGTGTCAGTCACCTGTACCCCAGTGTAATACAAAATGATATTAGAATATCATGGAGGGGGGAGGTTAGTAACGTTATTGTCTGGAGGATTACCCTGTTGGGCACATCTGTGGCTGGCTGTACTGCTGCAGCTACACTCTTTATTGGCACCTACCTTAACAGAGTAAGCCCTCGGGGTTCATCACTAACCTGCAGCCTACAACAGAAGAGCTTCCTAACAAACCCACTGTTGGGAACACTTCGTTCTCTTTTTTTTATTAAGGGGGGAAAAATAAGAATTTAAAAATTCTCTGTTAATTTATCACTATGGCTGCAAATTTAAACTAAAATTATCTTAATTCCTAATGAAATCCACACTAGGCAGGCACTTAATATGCCTCTAAGCATTATCTAAGCACATCTTGTCTTTGTGATAATTTTTGTTTTGATGAACCGTGTGGGCCTTACTTGACAGTACTTTTTAGACACTAGATACTCCAACTACAGGGTAATAGAATCAGAGGCTCTATGTAGTGCTTGTCCTCCACAGCCCAATCTTGCAGCAATCTGTAGTTCCAGTACAAGTAAGGAGCTGCAAGCGTCAGGACTGACCTACGTTTCTGGCTCCATATTGGTTGTAGAAGATCATCAGTCACTTACTGCCTATTGGCACCATTCAGCTCAGGATCATACAAGATTTAAACACCTTTTTTCCAATAGGATTGATAGAACAATCAGTCAACAAACATTATAAACTGCTAAGTCCTCCTACCTGTTCTTTAAGGCAAAATGTACCTTAATCCGTAAAGTTAGCAAAACTACTTCGCTCAAAGGACATCTTTCACACTAGCACAAAAGAAAGAAAACAGATAAAAGACCACCACTCCTAGGAAAGCTCAGACTAGACTAGTCCCATCTAAGGGAATAGGCTAAGGACTCTTAGGTAATGTCCTTTCCCTGAAGGATGGAGACTCAAGGCATCTTTGTCACTCACAAGGTCCCTCACTCCTCTGCAGATTACTGGTTTTGGCTCAACCTCCCACTTTACCTGTCGCTGCCTTTCACTCTCCCCACCCTCTTTGACAACACATGATGAGGAAAGTTTGCTCACAGAGTGAGTTTCTACAATTAGACAGTATTTTCTGACCACTTAGCCTAGTTTTTGCTCCTCACATGACTCTTTTCTTAATAGGTTTTCTTATCTCTCCCTTTACCTAAATGGAAATTATTAACATTTTTGCAACACTCCCTTCTCTCTCAATCAGTAACTAGTGCACAAATGAAAGCAGCAGCTAACAGGCTCTAATCCCACGAATGTGGTGGGAGCAGAACCTCGTGCCAGCTGAAGTAACCAGCAAAACTCCTGCTGACCTCCAGTGAGGAAAAGCTATGCCCAGAGACACATATTTAACACCTAAATCACAAAGTGCATTTGGGTAACTCATCCATGTGCACAGGACGTTACTGTTTCTAAAACTGCTGCTAACAAATTCAGGTATAACTGGAGGTCAGCAAAGTTTATCTGTAACTGGTAACTAACTCCTCCAGGGACAGGTCCCAGACATGCGACCATACCAGCCAGCTTTTTATCGACCCAAGTATGACCTACAAAACCTTTGTAAAGTAAATTTACACTTTTCTAATTAACAGTAGGTTTGGACAGCTCCTTCTGCTACACTGGAAATTATTCTGTGTAGAAAACATGCAGTGTTGAAAGCAGCAAAACTACGCTCTGCGACAGTCCACTGAAGCAAACAAATATCAGGGAAAAATCAGTAGGCACACAGAAAGCTCACCCACTGCTTTTACCTTTCCAAATGAGGGACTTCCGTGATGTCTCCTCTGAAGTGTGTCTCGCTTACATCCCTTAAGCCATTGGCGATGCCTTCACTGAAGCCCTTCAGCTCCCCATCAGGGGGAAGCTGTAGAACATCTGGCTGCCCCGAGGCTGACGTCCGATCTAAAAACTGGCCCCCCTCCTTCATGCGCTGCTGGATCATGGGAGTGAGTGGCATCTCAAAGCTGAAGTAGCTATCAGGCTCCGAGTACAACGTTTCCAGCGACTCCGCACTGTAGTATAAAGATGCATTGTCTAGGATGTTTTCGAACTGTGAGCTGTACAGATCAGTGGAGACGTCAGAGTGCCGCTGCCCAAGGACATCTTCATATTCTCCAGGGGCTGCTTCTCCCTCTTCCATCAACCTGAAAATTAATCAGAAACAGCTCACTTCAGCTCAGGGGCAAGGTTTAGATCTCTGGGTGAACCTCCTCACCTTCCACCTTAGTGAACTGAAAGGTCAATGAGGCTTCACACAGGGGAAGACACTGCAGGTAAAATGCTAGATTCTCCTTGCACCACCTCTGTTCATGAGTGGCACCATTTCCCTCTCTGGGGACATAAATAAACAAACTTTTAGGTAAAAAAACTGGGGCAAGGGGAAAGCCTAGTACTGCCTAACAGATAACATCTACTACTTATGTGCGAAGGAGAAGAGCACTCACAAATGCATAAGGTCTCTGCTAGCACAACTGCCATGCCAGAGGCTGCGCAGGCCAGAGGTATGCACCCAGATGGGGCCGCTGCCCACGGAGGACAGTTTGCTGGCTCCACAGTCCTAGGGCTGGGGTCTTCGGCAAAAGGGGTCTTTGGCAAAAGGCTGGAGCATATCTCTCCAAAACGCAAAAGGAAGGAAATGCAAATAAAAACCTGGAGCTGGGAGAACCAGATTTGAAGTGGGAACACTTGGCCTACTTGCGCATGCACAGGGGAAGGTGTAGCATTTCCCGGAGGAGAGTTTTCTTCTCTGCTGCACCACATACTGCAGAGCTTCTCATGGCACATGCCAGGCGTCAGGGCTGCCTGCCCGAGCAATGCCACACGCTACCCAAAGCAAAACTCTGCGTATCTCGAGATGCAGAGGTAGGAACACCTCACTTGCTGAGATCCGGCTGTTTCAGCAGCAAACACACCACCAGATCAGAGTGGGCACGGTTTGCTCAGAGCGTGCCCGTGACACCCTTTGCTTCATTATAGATGTGCATCAGGGAAGAAAAGTGAGCAAATCGGGATGCTCTTGCAAAAAGCAGCACACAGTTTTTGCAATACGTACAGCTAAAATTATATAAACACAGACAGATAATATAGAAAGCACATCCCAGCATTTACCCTCTTATAACACACAAGGCCCTGGGTTTATTGTCTTTATTGTCCAGCCTCTCAGAGGTGCTTTGCACTGTTCTTGCACAAAGTCTGCCCAAACCAGAAAATCTGGCCAGGCACATAGGGCAAGGCCTGTATACTGCCTATATGTAACTACATGCAGTGTCCAGATCCCAACTACACCTGCTACAGATGCTTCCTCACACAGCCATTACTCTGCAAACAGCAAGAGACATCTTTACGTTTCCAAACCTGAGACGAACTTCAAACTTCAGCAAGGTGGTGTGGTGTGGACGGGGTTCAGTCCCAACTTTATGCATTGGTCACCACCAGGCAATAAACTGCTACCATTGCCACCACATCACAGGCAGCAGACAAACACTCATCGTTTGTTGTTAGCTCCTAAAAGGGTAAGCACAAGCCTCTCATCCAAAGTGACTGGGATGAGAGAAACCCCACCTGTCCCCTCAAGCGCCATCTCACCTGCCCTGGCCTCTCGCTAGCACAGCCATCTCCTCGACGTGGCTCTTCTTGTCCTCCACAAAAACTTCACCCTCCCCGCTTTCACCAAGCAGCGCCAGAGGAGTGGCTCCAGGAGCAGCGGGTCTTGGCCTCGGGTCCTTACAGACCTTGCTGTCTGGCAAACAGACCAAGCCTGGGGACACCACTGGTGGTGTGGGGGGGCTGGAAGTTCTGGGGAATGCCTTCCTTTCCACGGACACAGTCTCCAGCAGTGAGTGCTTCTTTCTTCTCTGCTCCTTGGCTTTTTGCAGCCATAAAATCTCCACCCCTTGAAATTCTACATGTTTGCTCACAGCTGCCTCTTTAGAGAGTCTCCTCTCAGGATCCATTTGCATTTTTCCTTGACTGTATGCTGAAAACTCCTCAAAATGCGCCCACCCCTCCACTCTGCTGGATGCTTCCAGCTTTGTCACAGATGGTCTATGACAGCTTGTCTCCTGCACTGCGTGGACCTCCTCAGCTTTATTACTGATGGCTTGCAAGGACTCGGACTGCTTTTCTCCAGTCCATATTGCAGTCAGATCCTTCCCTACGATCAAATGCATTTTTTCCTCAGCTGTTCGTTCAGATGGAAGAGGCATGTCTGAGGGTTTTTCTTGGCCTGCTGGAACTGGTTCTCTGGCTGCCTGCACATTTTGGCTGCCAGTAACGCTCTTTTTTCCCATTTGCGTCTCTGAGTCAAGAGAAGTATTTGCTCTCTCTTGCACCTTTGTTGCTTCCAGCCACGGAGAGATTTTCATAATCTCTGGCAGGTTACCCGCAGGTTGCAAACCTTCTTCTGGGGCATGCAGCTGTGCTGCCCCAGCGTCAGGTCTCAAATTGTCTGCAGGAGCCACACACTGAGGAAGGGGCCTGCCAGGTACCCGCTGGTGACTGTCCTGTCTTTCTGGACTGCGTGCCACAGGCTCTGCCTGGCGCAGTGACGAAGCCCTCGGCACGTCTCCACTTGGGTCTACGGTGCCATACTCTGGAAATTCATTGATGATGGTATGAGGGAGCAAAGAGCTGCTTCCATGGCCACTACCTGCAAAGAAAAAAAGAGAGTATGGGTTTATCTACTGCGTGCATAAGCAAAAAGCGTGACCTCCCTTCCCAGCCCTCTCCCCTGCAGGGAAAATACTGTTCAGTTTAACTCACTTCTGCACGCTCTCACACTGCAGTTATCCAGAGTTGGTCCTTTTGCATAGGAGTTTTTGGGCAGCCCTACTTTGGGAGTGTGCACTGCCAAGGAAGGAATGCCAGAAATGTCTGCTACACTTCAGAATGGGTCCCAATGGCCCATGAACAGTCTGAGGCCACAGGCCAGGCACAAAGGATGAAGAAAGCAGATACTCAGAGGTCTGACATCCATGTACAGCATGCGCCACACATGTAGGTTTTACTTTAAAAAAATGTCTTTATGTCATTTTCACTTGTAAAGATGAAACACTGGGAATCAGCCACGCCTCGTATATTCCACAGCCTTGATAAAACCAATTAGCTAAATTACGAAGCAATTAATGAGCAATTCAACTTTCTGCCAGCACTACTCTCTCTTCCTTTAACAACTCAGGTAACTGAAGGTCATGCTGCAGTGATGTACATATACCGAGCAGTTTTCTGCTGCAGCAAATTCACCAGTGCACAAAAAGCTTGCTACCCCTCCCCTCCTCATGTTGCTTTTCCAACTGACGTAAACAAAGCAGGAGCGAAAATGGATGGTCCTATTGTCCAAGTGCCGAGCACCCAGTGGCTCCCATTGTTTTGGGGTAACAGAGAACCAGCTGTCCTCAGAGGACTTCACAGATGACACAGACACTTGGCCGCCTTATATGATGGCCCAAGGAGGAACTAAGCTTTTGAAAGAAAAAACAGCAACAGCTGCATTTGCTGCACGCTTCTGGAAAAAAAAAACTGTCCTGGAGTATTAAAGTGCTTTAAAACAAACAACGAGGGGAACAGACCCAGACACATACTCTGAAAAATGTCAGGAGTGACAGCTCTGAAGCCAGACACTGACTTGCATTTGGATGCTTTGCCCAACTTGAGAAGTATCTCTAGGTGCTGCATTGCAAACCCCATCTCTGCTCCAAGCAGGCTGGCCATAAGCCATTTCTGAGAAGAAAGCCATGTAGCTATGGTCAATGAGTTCAAGGCTGAGTTCAAGGTGAAAGGGTGGATAATTTAACACAAGCTCAGCACCGCACTAATGTGGCTGTCTATCTGCCAGTGGTTTGTGAAGACAAGCAGCAGCTCACATCTGCCAGTATATCTAGCCACAGGGTAAATACCGCACATTGCGTGTGCTGCAGGATCACAGTGACAAGACTTGGACCATGCCAAACCACAGTCTCTTCCCCAGCAGGTTATCATATATCTCCATGCTGTTGATTTAATCACTCCGTAATAAAACTTTAGTGGCTCAGGTTTCACCTAGGTGACTTGGTTGCTGTTGAGGACAGTGACTGGACAAAGTAAGGACCCTTCTCTACTGCAAGGTCCCAGGGAGCTGTGAGGAGCATGGATGCACTGTCCACTGCTTCATCACCAGCCTGCTCTCATGGCAGGGTTTCCAACACATAGGTGTGGTTGCACTGGGAGAGTTCGAAGAAGAGAGAGAGGTCCCTCTCTCCACATGTGCCTTTCCAGGCACGGTGCTTTTTCTAAGCGCCTAAAGCCCCAGACAAACAGCTCCCTCTTGCACACAATTCATCCAGGAAGTAGTTGGGTGTACCCAAGCCCACCCACTTCATGGTACAGGCGCTGGGTTGCCATTGGGACACACTTCCACCAGGATGGACTCATGGATGAGAATGATGCTGTATGGCTGCAACATCCCTACACCTGCACCGGGACCAGCCCAAGCCAGCAAAAGGCCCCAGCTTCCCACCCCACAGCCCTGATCTGCTCTAATGCAACAGCATTAGTGCTTGCTGCTCTCTCAGCATGAGTCCAGAGATGGGATTTTTTAAGATAGATGAACTGCTGATAGGGAGCCTGTCACTGGCTCTATTACACAACTTATAGATGCTAATGTAAACCCTTCTTGGCGGACACAGTTCCCACAGACCCACAAGCAGGAGGTAGGTGCCCCAGTTGGGATTCCCTCATGCCCCCAGCCCCATGGGGCAGCGCTTGGCTATGCCACTGCCTGGGCCACATGCTCTGGGTGCATCCCGAAGGAAGACAAGGCACAGTGCCCCTGGAGCCTCCCTCCAACCCACGCACCCCGCCTGGCTGGAAGGACGCCCAGAGCATCGCCCCCACCTTGGTCCCCTACAGGCCTGGGGTGCAGCCAACATGCGCTGGAGGCCAAGCCCTGACAAGGCGCCACACACAGATCCTGCCAAGGGACCTGGCTTGTCTCTGCTAATTGCTATCTTAGCTTCTGAACCAACATGAGGGAAACAGAGGCGGCCTTATTTCTGGCGGTGAATGCTAAATGCACTGCTGCGAGTCCCCGTCTGCCACTAACAGCCGCTGCTGACAGCGGTAAGCAATGCGAGCAAATTTCTGATTTACTTCTCCTGAACTTCATCCCAAGCAAACTTTACCCTCTGGCAAGCCCAGCAGACTCCAGAAGAGGTGCATGCAGAGAGCACACATGAGCACAGAGAGACACACAGGAGCAGGAAGCGTGCACACAGGAACTCTTCCCTGCCATGCTTGCAAGCCATGTTTCACCTGGGCAAGAGAGGATCACTTTCATGGTAAAAAATTTAAGCCCTTCTCTACAGCGAGGTGCAAGTAGCCCTGCTCTGGAAGGCCCTGATGCTGTATGCAAGCACAAGTCAGCTCAGATCCCACAATCTGGGATCGCCTTCACAACATCCTGCAGGAACATTGCCTAATTCACTGCCTGATGAAAAGAAAATTCACATATGGCACCAAAGCAGCAGTCTGTCCCCATTACGTTAGGTACCACCACGCACATGACCGCTGAGGTCTCCACGCCTTGCGGTAAACCCCCACCAATTGCCCCCTGCTCCTAAAAAGTGCAAAGCCTTTCCCCTTGCTCAGAGAGCTATTTCAGGTACCAGAGCTCAGAGGAGCTTGAGCTCTTTAAGGGAAACTCCTCCCTTATTCCCATCCACCACCACAGCATCATGTCTTGCTGCAGCTACTGGCATATCCTGTCGAACCCCATCCCCCAATATGACTGCATTACAAACGAGGCTAGAAAGGCAACAACAAAATATAAGGACCGCACTGAAGATGAGCAGGGAAAAAAAATACCCATCACCAAACAAACAAAGAAAGGACACACACTCTCAGGTAACACCAATTTCTACTTTGCATTGAAGGTGGCGTCTTTCAATAAAGAATTAAAAAAACGGAGAGAGAATAAGCTAAAATAGAAAGGGGGTGAGTGGTTAGAAAACTGAGACCGGGCAAATATAACTTAACAGTAGTTGGCAGCCTTTCTGATGACTAGACATTGAAAGAATTCATGACTTAAATCAGGCATAGATATGATATTTCATAGGTAAATAACCATTCCATGTCAAGCAAGCTTGTCTACAGCATAATAAAAGGAAATTACAGGAAGCAAAACACAAGTTATAAGCACAGACAGACATTTTGTTTACAGGTACATTTTACAAAAGAATGGTGTGAGTGTCTCTCTCTATACAGTATATATATATATATATATATATTAGCTACCTCGAGAAATTAGATACATTTGCTTGAACAGTGTCCTTACTCACAGAGGTTACTGTAGCTCCAGCAGTTACCCATTGGTCAAAGAAATAAAATGCACAGATCATCAGTTTGTCTATAGCGATACCAGCTAATTCAATTGCTGCTGTTCTAGTCAACGGGAATCAAAATAGTTTCAAATTTCCTGGCAGCTGCTGCCCTGCACTGCACACAATGATGTAAATGGATGCTTTCTGAGTATTATGAAACTGATGGGCGAACTGCAGTCTCATTCAGTCTATCGCAGGAGCTAAGGAGTCCACCTTGGCAGCTTGCAGGGGGAAAAAAAATTTCCTCCAGCAAGGCTGCCTGACGGTACGCCAGGGAAACGTCTATGCTTAGCTGCCGTTTATTATGACTGCATCCGTAAGGGAAGAAATGGGCAGAATGGTGATGCTGAGAGTCGTGTGCTGGTTTCAGAGCTTGGGGCACCTGACAACGTTCTGGCATTACTGAGCTGGAAGGTTGCACAAAGCAGCCCAGTCATTTTGCATTTTATTTCTCCGCAGCTCCTTGCGCTGATCACAAGCCGCACGTGGGTGAGCCTGCATGCAGCATCACAGCAGTTACGCTTTCTTGGTACCGGCATTTCTTGCCATTATTTCTAAAATAATAGGGCAAGTAAAAACAATGTGTGCGTTAAGAGGAAATTAATCTCTAGGTGACGGAGCTTAATGAACAAATTGCGGGATTTACGGCATATCATTATTGCAACCCATCAGAGAGGGGGGGTCACACGTCTCCTCGTCCTGTACTCCCTCGAGTTTTACTTTACTCCCTTGAGAATTACTTTAGAACTTCTGTGGTAACTAAAACTATTCTGATTTATAAAGCAATGCCTGCGCAGGCCAAGATGGAGCGCTCTCCCTCTGTGAGAGGGGAGGAAGGCTGCACAGTCACTAGAAGCCTTGCGCCTTCTTCCAAATGATGTAATTCTCTGTGCGGCCATGACCTGGCCGGCGGAGGTCCTTCGTTAGGGAGAGCAGGGGGATTAGCATAATGCAAGCACTGTGCGCTTTTGTAACTGGACTGCACATGTCTGCACCGGACTGGGCGCAGGGTTTTCTGCAGCTTGCAGCCACTCCAGGTTTTTCGGCAGTTTGCTTGCCTGGCGGAGTGGGGCCAGGCCTTCATCCCTGCAAGGTTACACCAGCTTTATGTAAAAATAGCAGGTTGGTGGAAACGGGGTAGCTGAGTGAAGGCAAGGGATGGAGCAGAGGGAAGAGGTAGAAAATATGCCCTGGTTAAACGCCTCTGCTGCCTTCGCAAAGATGCAGGGAAGGTGGAGGGGACCAGAGATACAGCAGAGCCTGTGCACAAAAAGTGACCGTGTTGGCTGAGATTCCTCACTGCAAAAAGAGATGACCAGGGAGTGTCCCTGCTGCTGTCAGCAGGATGTTTGACACAGACCCAGTAGCACGCACTGGCAGTGTGTGCCGTGCACTCACCATGCTTGAAGAGCCAGGCATTTGGCGGCTCAGGGTTACCAAGAAATTAAACTGACCAGTTCAGGGAAGAAAAAAGTCCCCCTGCAGGCCCCCAGGAGCAGCATGTTGCGCAAAAATTCCCGTACCTACGGCTTGCTGCACACGGGAAGAGGTTACCAGAATAGTACTGCTTGCTGCTGCTCTTGCATAGTTCCCTAAATTCTGGAATTTCTGGGCAACCAGAGGCTGTGTTAGGTGAACCTTCAGTCTGCCACAGGACAGCCATGCCCACACTGGGTAAATTAGTCACAAATCTCTCTGCTAGCCAAGTCCCAGCGCCTGGAGTCAGGTGGTGATGTGATGCCTGAGTTGTCACAGCTTGAAAAACAGAGTGAGAAAAGCTGCTAGGTTAAGAATGTAAGTCCTGTCCATGAAGAAAGCAATGACCAAAACAGCAGGTAAAATACCCACATCACTGTGTATTTGGTTTGAGTGTCTTTGTGGTTTTTTTACAATTGCAAACATTCTAACCCTGTTCCTGTTGAAAAGCCTTAGGTAAGCAATGCTGTGACTTGGTTGCGACTTTTGACTTCTTTTCCCCACAGATTTTAACTGTTTCCCAACGGCAAACAGGGTCTGGGAACACTTGCATGACCCCAGCGACACTGAACTAAGAGTCTGCCAGGGAGCCCCGCACCTTTCCCCTGCCTGCGGGAAGGATGGCACCTTGCCGTAGCAGCTGACAGGCCTACAGTGAGCTCAGAACAGGACAAAGTCCAAAGCAACATGCAGCACATGCTGCGAGGGTTTAGTGTGAGGGATTATCCACTACAAATTGCTGTCTCGGCCACAGATGGTCAGTGAGATAGCTTGGTCCCAAGAGTCATTGCCCTGGAAAGCAAAAGGGTAGAGCAAAACATATTTAATACATATTTAATGTACTTTTAGTCTTTAAAGCTCCACCCCCTGGAGTGATGTGGCTGCAAGAATCTCAAGTTTTGGTTTAAGACTTATGTTTGGAAAAGTCTTAAACCCAAAATTCAAAAGATAGAGCCAAAAAGAATGCAAAATTTTCTATTTTTCCACTGCTATGATTTAGAAAAGAAGCAGCTAACAGGTGATTTTCTAAGTGTAGATACACACAGTGATAGCAAGAATTACTTTAAAAGCTCCCTAAGAGCCTTCAGCTGAAAGAGCAAACTTCTGGGGCAGTGACAGCCCTCAGCTTGCTTTGACAGTTGCAGCATCTACAAAGACTTTACAGCCTCTCTAAATCCACTTGTAGTTAATGTTACATACTTAAAATACTCTATTTTTAAAGAATCTTTTTAAAACCCTCAAAAAGTCATTCAACTGAAGATCTCTTCAGAGAGAAAATGTATCACCAGACTTCGAGCAAGCAACAATGACTTAAAAAAACCCCACATTACTACTCACAGACCTCAGAAACTCTGGATCTTTGCAGCAGCTGCCAAAGAAACTAGGCACCACCACGGAAAAGCATGTCCCTTACTGCATGTCAGGGTTCGGGACCACTTAGCCAGGCTAAGAGGAAGCTTGCTAAGCAGTCCTCAAAGCACCCCAGGAGCTTGATATCAAGTTGTGCACCCACTAAAACAAAAATAGGGCACAGAGGGGCATGTGCGTCACCCAGGCTCCCACTATTTGCTGCAAAAGGTGCAGCTGGACGTTGCATGGTAATTTCTCAGCAAGCTCGCACGGCAAATGAGATTCCCTTCCTCAGGAAGCTGGACAGAGTTACATAACGCGCAGAAGGCGCGGTGAACTGCAAAAAGGAAAAATACTTGCTGTACCCTGTGTTAAACATTTTCAGTGGGGTATCAGGCCAGAACTGCATCTACCCACATAATTTTAATTAAATGCTTTCTGCATGTTCATAAGCCATCTCCAGCAGCAGGATAACATGCATTTTTTCCTTCAGAAAGCTTCAGAGATGAATCAAGGCTACAGCACAATGGAGAGCTTGTGTTGGTGGGCTGCCTATCTCACTGGGTGATAGGGCTGAAGCCAAGGAGAGGAGAGGAGCCCACGGTGACAACAAGCAAAAATGCAGCTGTGCCTCAGCATACCAGTCTACAGCCAGCCAAGTCAGCTGGCTGAGCCTCTCCTGTTGTGCCCACTGACCTGGATGCATCGTTTTCCATCTGCCTGACGGAAGGGAAGCACCCAACTGCCTCTGGGAAAGTGTTTCTGAGCCCTGCCAGCTTCAGCTGAGCTCAGCCTGCGCCACATGTGCTCAGAGCATCTGAAGCGGCCAGACACCACCAACAGGCTGCCAGCATCATCAGGTCCCCAAATATTTGCACGCTCACATCAGCGCAGCTCTCTGCTTCGGCTGACAGCCCACAGACGGGGAGGTAATTACTGCCTTACCTCTGGCATTTCCTAACTTCTGAGTGCTTAATTCTGCATCTTTAAAAAACAATAAACAAACAGACCAGGCTTTAACGATTATTTGTACTAAACGCTTGGCCTTCAAACAACTCTGTTGTTTACCAAGTTGAGGATGTGCACAGCAAGGGACTTAGCATAATGCCTCACCTCCCTTTAGTTTTCCTTTCCCTGGGACTGGAAACCTAGACATCCATCACACCACACCTGACGGCTTTGGAGCGTGCCCCAGCTTTGCCCGACCCCAGGAAGGAGGACTCAGAAATTCAGAGACAGCAAGACAGCTCCATCTCACGCAGCCAAGATGCAGAGCACAGTGCAACCCGTCAGAATCATAGAATCACAGAATGGTTAGGGTTGGAAGGGACCTTCAAAGGTCATCTAGTCTAACCCCCCTGCAAGGAGCAGGGACATCCCCGACTAGATCAGGTTGCTCAGAGCCTCATCCAACCTGGCCTTGAATGTTTCCAGGGATGGGGCATCCACCACCTCTCTGGGCAACCTGTTCCAGTGTTCTACAACCCTCAGTGTAAAAAATTTTTTCCTAATATCCAATCTAAATCTACCTCCCTCTATTTTAAAACCGTTACCCCTAGTCCTGTCACAACAGGCCCTACTGAACAGTCCCATCTTTCCTGTCCTTCACCAGCATTAACTTTTATATGTGCACAGTCAGATGTACTCCTCTGACAGCACTGTAAAAGCTTGCTGCTGCTCAGAGCATCCAAGCAGGAGTTCAAAATCACCTGGTTTATTCTGCGTTGGAGTGAAGGAGGAGCATTCAGCACAGCCAGTCAGCGTGCTGATGCCGGAGAGGTAAGCACTTCTTAGAGTTCACAAACTCAACTGGAAAAGTATCTTTTCATACAGTACCTCTGGAGACTTAAATGTAAAAAGTTAACCTTCTCTTTGCATCACTGCCAACCAGCAACACCAAACATCAGGGATAGATACAAGAAAACGTATTGAGTGCATGCTACTACTTAAAAAAAACTGCTGGTCTTCAGTGTGTCAGAAAATGCAGTGGGACACTAGAAACGCAACAGAAAAGCTGACAGAGTCAAGTATGCAGAACAGGATGATGGAACTTTAATTAAGTGTGTGGGGGCACCACAGGTCTGAGCTTTCCAGATTCCAGCCTTTTATGCATCCCTGGTAAATGTTGCGGGATATACTCTTAAATGCATATCTGATGTGCCTGTCCTCACAGGCTCTGTCCACTGTAATTAAGCAACATGAATGTGAAAATCAGGAAGTCCTTCAACCATCAGAAAATGCAGTTTTGCACCTTTTGGGAAAGCAGAGCTGCAGAGGAAGATACCAAACCAGGGAGCCCAGACCTTCAAGATTGCCTCAAAATGGAAAGAGCAAGAGATGAAAACATGACAGAGGGTGGTGCATCGAAATGGAAAGCAATACGGTTGAAGCACTGGGCAAGACTACAGTCAGCAATCTGTGCTAGCACGAGAATGATGCAGCGTGTGAGTGACTGTGGTCTAACGGCAGTTTTCAGAGTCAGGATCAGGAAGGCCCCACATCCATGCAATGCAAGGAGGATACAGCAGAGCTGGACACGCGTAACTTGAAATGACACAAAAATAGCAAGCGAGGCAGAACAGTAAGTCAGTAATACTCATTTTACAGAAAGTTACTGGGGTAATTTTCTTAAGGCTGTTTAAACAGCATCATAGAACCATGAAAAGGCTTTGCTTGTACAAAAAAAAGCAGCCATTTTGTGCTTCCTTTGCTCCTGAAACGAGTTAAAGAAATCCTACAGCAAAAGCAATAATTTCCATGTTGCATGGGTTAAAGTATGCATTTTGTTTTCTTTCACGCGTCAGCTCTGGTACTGTTTGACTCCTTGCAGAGGTGATTCAGCACACGTTGCCAGGAGAAAGTAAACCTTTTTTTTTTTTTTTTAAGAATTGGTTTTTTGGCTTTCTTTGGGGATTTTTTGTTACTCAGTTTTTGCTGGCTTGAGCTTGCTAAGAAAACAGATGAGCACAAGAACTAGCA
>JAAGAY010131637.1:0-41256 GCA_011801015.1 Ardeotis arabs
GGGAAATCTAGCTCAGGATTAAGTACTCTTAAGGGATTGTGCAAATTACTGTATTCTGTTCACTGTGAATTGAGCTGAGCATGTTATTTAAATTTTAAATGGATTAGTTTCAGTCTTCCATTTTCACTTTTGCAAGTGCACAGTTTTGTGCTTTTGTATTATTTAGAAGGCAAGTATTTGCCATGCATAATGATGCAGATTTGCATTTATTACCTAATTAGTCATATCCTAACTTTCTCTGAACTGTTGCTACTGTGGTGTAAAGAAATGCTGAGAATTATTCCTTCATGACTTAGTAATGAAAGCACTGTAAACTGAACTGCAGTATTAAGGGCTTGTGGGTTACTGTGAGCCTGAATAACTGTGAATTTTGCAAAAAAAAACCAGTGGTGTCTTTGCAGAAACATAGTTTATGGATTGACATTATCAGTGACAGTAATTCTGAAGTTGCTTCTTTAGGACCCTATACTACAGACAAGTGAAGGGCTGTATGTGCTTCTGGGCACTTGGTGTTGCGTTGCTCTTCTGAAGGACAGGTTCTGCAGACCTCCCCACAGAGGTCAGCATAAATGCTCAGAAGGCTGAAAAAACATCTGCCCTCTCATTGGAAAGAGCAAATCTGAGCAAAAGAGAAAGCAGCCACAGTGGGAACCAGTGGGTAATACAGCACTGGGGAGCAGATTAGGGCAAACTCTCTGCCTGTTTTCCATCGAGGCTATTTGATGGGAGCGTTTCTACAGTGTGTACTAGAACTTTCTCCTTAATGCACAGGTGGAATTTTTGTCAGCCATCGTCATCAAAGTGATTGAATAATCATCAGTAGTAGATCTTTGGTGTCCTATATTTAATAAGCAGCATGTTCTGGCAGACCTATTGGTCTATCAGCTTGTTGTTCCCATTACTTTAAGTTTAATTCATCTCATTGAACTGTGAATAAAGGAAAATCAAGATCAGCGAGCCTGATGTGGGTTTTTTATACATTAGCTGCACTCACCAGACATTGAACTGTGCAATTGTAATGCAGGTATCCTGGGACGAGGTTTATGTTTCTTGGCTATCTGTTCTTGATCCTTTGCCATTTTACATGTTGCTTCTTGGATTTCTTGCTGAATGGATCTCACACCTATAAAATGTGATTAAAGTTGTACTGCTTGCGTGATGACAGTTAACTTTGTCACTATTTCCATAGGAAACTTGTGTCTTTGGGTCTTGTAGTTTCAGGTTGCTAGAGCGTGCCATGGGCTGTTGCTTGGCTTCCAGGAACAGAACACTGGAACCATGCTTGCAGGCAGACATCTTAAAGTTATGAGAATATATACAACCATTTTAGAAACCAGTTATTAATGTCTTTTGCTCTTCTATATTTCAAGAAAGCTTTGAATGGAAGCCTCGTTGCTTGTTCCTACACATTTTGTTGTTTCAGAGAAGTACCTCAGTGCTGAGGCATTTGTGTATATAGTTCTGTTTTTTCCTTTCTCCCTCTGAATATAAAAATAGTTATCAATCTTTAAATACCTGTGTCTGCTTTTCATGTATGTATTGATAAGTTGTACTTGAGAAATAGTCTGATTATTGAAAATTTTGATTAGAGAAAAGACATCTTGTGTGTAGTTTCTGTTAACATTGAGTATAGTGCTGATTATATGGTCCATGGATTCCTCATAAAACCTTTTCCCTTTTGTCCACATTCTGTATTACAAGCTTCAAATTTAAAGGCACTTATGCAAATAGATGAGTAGTGGTGCATAGTCTATAGTTAGTAGCTATTTTATAGCTCCAATATGTGTTTTTATTTGTTTTTTTTCCATTGCAAGTGGTGCTGATTGCATTCTAATGGAAGTTGGGATGAAGTTCCACGATGATAATCATATAGGAATCATTCTTCCATAGAGATAATTATTACTTCTCTACAGTATTGCCTTTCTTTTAATGTCTGTAGCTTTTTATCCTGCCATTATCACTTAGTTGAACCAGCTACTTTTTTAAAACTATTTTTTTTAGGATTCAGATGCTATGGATTCTTATTATGTGTACATTATTAACCTTTACCCTGAGAGAATGTAGTTTTAAGTATTTCTGCAATCATTTTCTAAATTTTAAGATAATGTTGAAATTTGTGATGCTAAGATTTAATTTGCTTTTCACTGAATTATTGTGTAATAGCATACACATTTATTAATAGCATAATGCATTGTATTTGGCTTATTGTAAGTATTTTTCTTTTCACAATGAGGTTTCTGTGAAGGCAATCTGAAATGCTTGTAATACAAAAATAGACTGCATAGACTATGTAGACTGCAGAGATTTCTGAATGTGAATGTTTTTTGATTTTTTTTTTTTTTTATAGCAAGATCTTTGTTTTTCATGAAGATCTTTAATAATTAAGATATTTACCAAAGGTCTTAGAGCTGTACCTGGTAGGATGACAGACTAGATGCTGATCTGATAGATATATTGATTAGAGTTAGTTTTCTTTAGGCTATTACTTTTTCCCATGCTACTAATGTGGAACTATACAAACCATTTAGCTTCCCTCCTATCTTTATTTTGTGCTGAAGAGCCTGTACTTATGGACTACTTTCATTTTTGACCTGCTCACCAAAATCAGAGTTTCTTCTACATAAACTCACTATTCTATGGCAACTTTTTCTTTTAAGCTACTATGGAGTACTCCTAAAATCCCCCAAGTCTCTGAAATGTTTTAGTGTATTTGACCATTTCTCCCTGCAAATCTGATAAGCTGAGTTCATGCATGAAATCCTGAATGTTTGGTTACCTAACTGACTCATTATGATAGAAAACAATTACTTTCTTGTGTATTATCCTTGTTATATTTTCTTGTTATGCATCTTTTGAAGACTCTGACACACATTAAGACCCTTACCATGTTGAAATGTTTGATTTTCTGCATATGTGTTATAAGTCCTTTATTACTATTTTATCACATATCTGAAAACCTTGCAATTTTCTTATTTGTTCTTTGTATGCAACTTACACTGTCCTGAAATTTATGATAATATTTCACATAATCTGATAGAGTACGACAGACTTTGGATGGACTTGGTGGACATTTTACTTTTACATATGGATATAGGAAAACAAAAAAATTACTGTCCTGTAATGTCATGAAAAAATGTCCTAGAATGAAATGTGTGGACTTCAATTATTGCATGGCTATATACTGGTTTGACACATGAAAAAAAACAGGTCTGGAGACTTTCCCCCCACCGAAACAAATCAGACTTTTTTCCTGACTCTATGTTTGCAAAATATGCTTTTGATATTTAAAACTCCTAGTACTAGTATTCAAAAATTGTTTCGTTTGATGTGCATTTTTGAGAATCTTAAACTGATGTGTATATTTCAGAACTTCCTGAAGACTTTTTTTAACATAACAGCAAATAATAAAATTAAAAAAAAATAATCACACGTTTGTCTATGGTACTACATTCCAGCAGAATCTTTTAGTGATTTTTTTCCCCCCTTGTCTCTGATTTCATTTGAATTGTTATATAGAATTAACGGTACAGAACCAAGAAGCTGCCTGTTGTGCAGAATATCCTTTTGCAGATAATACAGGACAGAATATCAAGGGACGGATCTTACCTTTTGCTCTTAGTCTGTTCTGCTTGAATTTTTGCTCCTAGCTCAATTACATATAGGTTTTTTTTAATTAAAAAGGAATGTAGTAGCTCTGTCTATACTTAAAACTGTCTAAAAGACCTATGAAAAATTTATTTCCATATAAATTTGCCAGCCTTTAATTGCTTAGGCTTTCCTGTACTGGGTATCAACCTAAAACTGGGATTTTTGTTTGTTCTTTGTGGGGATTTTGCTTGAGGAGGTTACATTTACTAAAATTATTCATCCATATCTCAAAGCAGGGTCTAATCTGCTGGCTGAGCTGTTTACTATCTTGCCCATGTCTATCGTAATGGCTTGTAATAGAACAGCAAGACTGAATTGGTTTGCTTAACTACGTTGGTGGGTGCTCATGGATTATGGATACCACTTGTACATGTTTGATTTTCTAGGTGGAGAATTGCTAGCTTAATGGTTGGAACACCCCTGATTGCATTATACTGGTTTTTGATGGGGTATAGTGACTGTGACTAGCATTGCTGGAACCTGCCATTATAATAAAATACCTGTATAATCCTCTACCTTTACTCAGGACATTTGTACATACACTGAAAAAAATGAAACTAAAGCAAGGTTGTGAGTGTATTGAAGCAAAGCTGTGTAAAAATTGAAATTAAGGATGGAGAGGAAAGAAAAATATGTAATCCAGTACCTGGAGGAAAAACTCTTGTGGAAGGAATTTAGGGATATGGAAAAAGATGGTCCCAAAACAAAGAATGTTGTTTATAGGTTTGTGCTACGTTTCCTTATGTAATGAAATTGTAGTTGAAGGTTACACTAGTACTTCATTTCATGCAGACGGCTGTCTCTAGATGAGTTATATAACATTATATATGAAATGTAGCTTGTATTATTTAGGTGGTCTAATAGACTTTTCAGCAGCTGCAGCAAGAGAACTATTGCACTGGCATTTTCATGCATAGCAGCACAGTCACCTTGCTCCCCTTTTCATTTTTTATGTTTTACCTAGCGACTTTCATTAAGCCCACCTCAGCTTTACCTAAGCGACAGTGTAGCTTTGATAAGTGTCATTGCTGTATAGCACCTGTACTCACCTGTTATGGCTCTTACATTCAGCTTAAACTCAGTGTTTTAATTATTCTCTACAGTTAATGAAAGTATGGAATGTCTTAGGACCGCTCTTCATATTCCTTCACAATTTTTATGATCAACTGGAGTGTTTAATTTTAGATTTTAGATTTCAGTTTCCTGGGTGGGTTACAGAGAAATCTTATCTGAAAGGGACCGTGAGTTTCTGTGATGTTATTGGAAACAGCAAGATTTTGTATAATTTACTTTATTGTTAATTGTAACTTAAGGTGGGAAAGTCACAAAATAGTATTTTATTCTTGTATTAAAGAGTACTTGAAAATAATATTTTTTTAAAAAAGTAACTGATATATTTTCTTTTTCTAAGTAATATTATAAAATATTATAGGACAAATTTGTAGTTGCAGTTGCTTTAAATTGAAGAAAATGGATAGAGCAGCTGATTGTGATGCTGTGGCACCCATGTGGCTTCATCAGCTAGTTTACATTTAATATCAGCCCTTTGATATCTCTGGAGATTTTTGTGCCTTTTCATTATTGGCACCTGAGCGTATTCTGTTTTCTGTGCTGAGGAAAGCTTTGCTGTTGTTCAACTTGATCCTTCTCCTAGCTATGAGAAAAAAAAGAAAGAAAAAAAAAAAAAGAATAATAGTCTTTGATTCCAATGGTTATCTTTGTCACTTCCGAACACAAAGAGCGGGAGGAGTTAGTTGCAATATTTGTTACTGCTGTTGTGCTCTCTTCTTTGGGGTATCCATTTTCAGGGATGTGTTATGTTAATCTCTAGCCCTTGTGCTTAAGTACAATCTAGTTACAGTGGTAAATGCTGGACAAGAGGGAGCCAAATGAAGGAAAGTATTCTGACCTATGGCAGATGTCATAATTACTTTGAGAAGAGCGGAAAAAATTGGGCCATAGTTGTAAGATAAGCGGGATAACCCAGTGGCATCTGAGAAAAAAAAGAGGAGATTCAGTTGGCAGTGCTAGAGTGTTGTCACATTTTTGATTCATATCCTCTTCTTCTGCCCACGACGTGAGTAAGAACTACTCACCTGTATAGTTCTGCACATGTAATTTTACTTATTGGATAATGAATCTCACTACAGTGCTAAGCATGCAGGGCAATCAGGTGCTCTTTGCTTTTGGTAAAATATTGGTACAAAATATGTTTCCTGTATTCTCTCATTCACGCCATTCTTCCTCCCCTACTTTTCTACCTGTATGATTACCGGTGTGAATACCCTGCAAATGCTTTTGCCATTAATCAACATTGCAGCTTGTGAACTAGAGGTGCTGGTGTTATATGGTTGTTTTGCAAGTGTATTTGATTTTAAAAAAGGTAAGATTGTTATTTATAAAATTTAATTGCAACAAATAAGTCTTTAGGAGGAATTAGTTCAGGCCATTTGCTCTTCTCTTTGAAGGCAGAATATGAAAGATAACATTTAAAAAGAAAAGCAGCCAGAAATTGAGTTAATAAAGTACTGGAAGGTTTTAATCTGAAGCAATCTAAAATAACCATGTTAAACATTAGAATAATCTTTAACTTTTTAAAATTAGATGATGTGAGGGGAATTGTTGATGTAGCCTGAATTCCGTGAAGAGAAGAGGCTGCCAGCATTATAAATGTTACGATGATATCATTTTAAGATCATGCTTTGTTCCATTTGAACCGAATGTAAGGTATTTATTCACTTGCCTGAACAATATTCTGTTTAAACTCTAGTCACATTAATTAGATCAGCAGTGCAGTGTGCTGTAAGTTGGAACTGTACTTCGGTTTATGTCTTGTAGCTTAAGGCTTGCAGTTGTTTACAAAGAATGCTAATTAGTCTTTCCAGATGAGAAAAATAGTAAATGGTACTATATAACCACTTGGTTACAGTATAATACTCTTACTGTAAGTGTGCATTATGATTTCTCCATCAGCTAAAAGACCCATATTGCCAGTATTATTAAGTTACTTAGTCTGCAAATGCCAAAACTGCAAAACCACTCTTTTGGCATGGGGTCATACATTACCACTAAGTACTGATCTATATATACAATGTTATCTTCCCTGACATTTGTGGTACATTTACTGACGTGTTACCTAGACTTTGAAGTTCACAATAGTGCTGTGTTGGGAAGATTACAAATTTCTTAAGAAAAAAGGGCTTATATGACTTAACTGCAAAAGGGGAATCTGTTTTGAATTTAAAGAGTAAGTGGCATCTATTTATCATTTGCCACTAAACTGGTTCATTATTTTGGCACTCAGAGCAAAAGTTGAGTTACTAATTTTTTCAAAGTTTCGGCTAATTTCTCTTAGAAACATAAATTTTAAAAATAAATTTAGAAGGTGTGATTCTTTTCTGTCTTCTCCCTAGAGGGAAAATGGAGTTAGAGTTGAGGAGAAAAAAAGAAATTGGATTATTAAGCACGGGAATGTGACTTTTAGTTTTCCATTTGTTAGTGTTGAACTATTTGCAGTATGATGGCAACAAATGTTGTGCTTTAAAAAGCTTGTGGAAACAATTAATTTCTAATTATCAGCTACATTGTTTTGTTGACATTTGAGAAATTTCTTTATGCTATCATTTTTTTGGCTTAGAGCTTAATGATGTTTTGAATAATGGATTGACTGGAGGAAAATGTGGTTTGTAGATCTGAGAAATACTGTCAGCAGTTTGTGTTAATATAGTTTTATAGTTTATTCTCCTGTGAAAGAAAATAAATCTGTTAAAGTAATCTGTCTACCTAGTAACGTGTAAATTGTCCCTTCTACTGGACAATCAAAATATATATAAAATAGCTAATGGTTGTAGTAATAGTAGTAATAGACCTTGGTTGTTTTATCTAATTACATTTGCTTACACTAATGAATTACAGCAAAATGTAGAGATTTTCTTGGGGCAATTGGAGTAATTGGACAGCTAATATTCTTACTTGAGATATGACTTAGTATCATGCTGGAATTTGCTTATTACAAAAGATAAATTTAGCTATATATTTTTTTTCTGTGACTTCAATAGTTCTCAAATATTTAATAAGATTATAACTTGTTTTACTTAAGTTATCATAGAGTAAAGTAGTTTTCTGACCTGTAATACACTAGAATGAAATCACAATTTTTTTTTTTCAGTATTGGGAAAAGATCAAAATAAAGGTCACTGCAAAGCAGAAGTAAAGACTCATATTCCTCCTCCTTCCTTTAATTCTTTATTAATTTCATCTTTATTTCATTATCACCTAAATTAATGTCAGAATCAACACAACTGAGCAAGCTGAGGATTCAGCAAAGTACTGAGGAAAGTGCTGTTGCGATCAAGTTTTATACTTTCACCATATATGTTCTTAAAATATTGTGAATCCTGTATACATTGGCAAACTTCTAAAGAAATAAAGTATTTAGTGGTAATACAGAAATGCAGATCTTTACATAAATAAAAGACTTTGAATAATCTAAAATTAGATAATTGAGAGGCTCATTGCTTTTATAACTAAACATCACTAGAAATGCAGCAGTATAGAGGAAGAGATTATGATTTGCATTACTCAGGTGCCTTCCTTACAAGTCCTTTCTGCCATGTACTACTTAGAATATTTAGCAAGTTACTTAATTTCTTTCTGCCATGGCCTTACCATTTATAAAATATATATTAATCTCTCCGTTTTCCTGTGTTGTCGAATGTAAATATGTTCACAGTTTCGAGCTTCCAGTAGCTTTTAAATATTTATATCTTTTGTCTAATTTTCTTCAAGGCACTACAATACAACCACTTAATCTCTTTTTCCAGTTTTCTGAATTCTGCATGCTAGCTGTTTAATATCTGCTTTACTGATTCTCCTTTAAGGGAAATAAGTAACAACAAAGGCTAAGCAACAGTCTCTCTCTAAAATGATTACATTCGACTCTAGAAAATTTTACTTGAGAAGTTTAGAAACTGTGAGAAACCTGCTCATGAAAAGCTTTCTGCAAAAACAGAGCTCCAAAGAATATCAGAGAACACAAATTTTGTTACTGAGCAGTAAGTTGATGAGCTTCTGTGAAAGGAAGTGTACAGTGGGTTTTTTTTTTGTAAGCAAATGGAAGTGTTACTTAGTAGGAAAATGGAGAGAACTAGTTAACAACTGCATTTTGTTTACCACCTACAGTGCTGGGTAATTGATCTTCCCTCTGGCCCTTCCACTACCAAACCAAGTTTTATAAAGTTCTACAGCTCTGCTAATTATTGCTCTCCAAGAATGAATTGACTTTCTGGTCAATATAGTTTTGCTCAGTTGACAAGTTTGATTATGCTTCTTTCATTGTCACGGTCTGGATGTACAAAGCTGCTTGGTCCTTTCATATATAGAGGATGTAAATGAGGAGATCTATAGACATTTCAATGATTACAGTGATGCAGAATTAATTACTGAATTGGAAGGAGTGCTATTCAATAGCTTTACTTTAGGAAATCAAAGTTTCAGACAAGAAGGGTTTATTTGCGCCTTGTATGGTTCTTAAGGTGACTTCATGGTTTTCTGTCTGCATCGTATCTACCATTGAACATAAAAACTGCCTTAATGATTTAGGAGAAGAATCTTCATGTGACAATTAGCCTAAGACTATCACATTTCTAAGTGTTTAGAGTAAACATTATCTCAGATATGTTAATAATACGTAATAAGTAGAAAGGAGGGAACAAAGACTTTGTTATTCAGCAATATTTAGAATTCTGAAGTGAATGATATGCAGGCTTTGATTATTCTGTCATGTACAACAACGACTGCTGTCTTTTAGTTGATAAGTATGTAAAGGGTTCAACAAGTCTTTTAAGCTGTTTATCTAAGTGAGAAATGCTAATGCCTGTGTATCATGTTGAATACAAGAAACCAAGGAGTTGGTTCTTTGAGAAGTATACACTAAATAGATATGGAATGTTTATTAACTCTTAATGCTGATAATTTTTTCATGCTGCTGACTCATTTTGATGCTATGGTAATCAGTACAGTGGAAAAATATATATCAGTTAATGGAAGCAGACTTTTTTTTCCCAGACTACTTTCACAGGTTTTTTTGGCTCATCAGGAGAGGCTATTTAGAAGTAAAATGTATTTATTGGTCTGTAGATAGGCTTTCTTTTGTGTACATTTTAAAATCACTATAAGTAGTGATTCTTGGGCTAACAGTTGTGTTAAAAGATTCAGTGTAGCAATTAAATGTAGCTCTGTTGTGTGTCAATAAAACAATATTTGAGGCTTGATTTGATACTTCTCATTGAAGAGATATCTATTGAGGTAGATGAAAAATGTATATATTTTGTGACAGTTTCTAGGTCACTTTGTATGTTACTGCTTTATTATCCCATGCTAACTCATCAAAAGTCATTGCTTTACGATAGCTCTAAGTAGCATGTCACTTGTGCACAAAGACCGTTAAACTTAATGGAAGTGGAGAAGGAATTTGGTTGAGTACAAATAGAACTAAAAGGCACATGACTAACCTTTTTCATGTCTTTGAGCGTTGAGAGAAGTTATTTTAAGTTAATCTAATATTTTTATTAGTTTTAGCTTGGATATGCAAGACAGATGTTGATGGAACACGTTGGAAGATTTTAATAGTGGCATTTGCCAGAAAATAGAGTAAGAGATCATAAAACTCAAGTTAATCTATACAGGAAAGATTGCTGAATCTCAGCCTCTGTTTACATTGATGACTCAATCTATATAAATTGGCAGTTTTTACTTTTCCTGTTTTCTGGACCAATTATATGCGACAAAAAGTCTGAACCTGTATGATGTAATCTCAACCAGTTGATATTCAGAGATAATGTTTTATCTTTATCCCAAGCATTACAACTGTAGTCACTCTTCTGGGGAAAAAAGAATTTAAATCCAAATTACTAGATTGCATAAAATTAGTAGGTGCATAAAAAGATCAAACTAAAGATATTGCAGCAGAAGCAACAGAGTTGCTACTTAAATAGAAAATAACTATTGTTTCACATTTTGTAGTATTTTAATGGAAATTTAAATTAAAGAGTTACAGGCAAATTTTTGAGTTATAACTCTGTGTTAATGATTTAAAAATTGCAACAACATAGTAGAAATGTTCCATGGAATAGAAGTCTGAAAAAAACCCAGAGAACTCTCAGATATAGGTTCCATGGATTTTGGATTTGGCCTTGCCATCTTTTCCCATGCAATGCTATGAAGGCATAGAAATTAATTTGGTGTTTTTACTTTGGATAACCACATTATGATCATAGAATCATAGAATAATTTGGGTTGGAAGGCTTTAGAGGTCATCTAGTCTAAACCCCCTGCAAGGAGCAGGGACATCTCCAATCAGATCAGGTTGTTCAGAGCCCCGTCCAACCTGGCCATGAAGGTTTCCAGGGATGGGTCATCAACCACCTCTCTGGGCAACCTGTTCCAGTGTTCCACCATCCTCATTGTTTTCTTGATGTCTAATCTGAATCTACCTCCCTCTGTTTTAAAACCATTACCCCTTATCCTGTCGCAACAGGCCCTGCTAAATAGTTTCTCCTCATCTTTCTTATAAGTCCACTTTAGGTACTGGAAGACTACTATAAGGTCTCCCCAGAGCCTTCTCTTCTCCAGGCTGAACAGCCCCAACTCTCTCAGCCTGTCTTCGTAGGAGAGGTGCTCCAGCCCTCTGATCATCTTTGGGCCGAATCACTCCAACAGGTCCATGTCCTTCTTTTGGGGGCTCCAGAATTGGACACAGTACTCCAGATGGGGTCTCACTAGAGCAGAGTAGAAAGGGAGAATCACCTCCCTTGACCTGCTGGCATGCTTCTTTTGATGCAGTCCAGGAAATAGTTGACTTTCTGGGCTGCAAGTGCACATTGTTGGCCCGTGTTGAGCTTCTCATCCATCAGCACACCCCATTCCTTCTCAGGGCTGCTGTCAATCTGTTCTCCACCCAGTCTGTATTTGTGCTTGAGATAAAGAATGAAAAATGATTACTGCATGAGTAATGAAGCCTGGTTTTCCATGGATTTATGTTCCATATTTCCTACCTTCCACTATTCCATATTCTCCATTTACCTCTATTAGGATGCTCAGCTCCTTTCTAAATGGCTGACTAGACAAAAAGTAGCAATAAAGACAATTTATTGGTGCTTACTGGTTGCTGAAAGAGCTGTGGGAAAGATAGTGTTAAGGGCAGCTTGTCTTTGTTGGCTTACTAAGTTAGCAGGAGTACTAATCTCTCTCACCCAGAGAGACTGATTTTTACCAAGCTTGCTGGAACTTAATATCTTTAAGATTTACATTTGGCTGCAAAATGGCTATCAGGAGACTGACAAATTAACAGAAAAATATAATCAGGTTGCAGAACCCTCAGTTCCTTGGCTAACAGGCTCAAAATGAATATATACTTTGAAAATAACTATTCACTCCTCCATAGGTTGAAGTAGATCAGATATGGAGAGTGTGTAACTGATAAAAAAGAATGGAGATCGAAGAAGAAATGAGATGTGAGTTGCTTACATGGCTTTGATGAAGAGAGCACAAAAAATAGAAGGGAGAATAAGACAAAATGTAGCACTGAAAAAATGAAAAGAGGAGAGGAATTGGTTGTTGCTTTAGAAAAAATAATTTGAATGGGAAGTAATTCAGAAAAATTGTATTCAGAAGAACATAAAGGATACAGTAATTTTTAAAACATAAGTTTGCAAGATATTTGGCACAAAATTCTGTAAACAATCTGTATCTTTCAAATAATGATCATCACCCATTAGACACGTGCTAATGCTTATTTTTGGAATAGGTCAGCGATGGCACAGGTCTCATTTTCAGACATATACTTGACCATCTTGGTCTGCTTAAAATTTTTCTTAAATTATTTAGTGATTATTTTGCTCAGTTCTTTCCATTGTATTGCCTCATGCTTTCCCACATAATCCATGTTAGTAATTCAGATGCTAAGTCAAATGAATCCTAGGCTTAAGTGAGTTCAACAGCTGCAGTGAAACAGATTCATCTTTCTTGTGATGAGCTGTATGCATTTGTGCTGTCAGAATTGGAGTTAAGTTCGTGAAATAGAAATGAAGCAGATGCTGGATGTGTAGCTGCTGAAGCTCCTGCTTCTCATGGAATTTTGGTGAAATTTTTTTTTTTTTTAGAAGTGTAGAGTACCTTTTCAGTATGGTTATCCAGATTATAAAATGCACTAGCTTTCAGATTAAGCAGACGTACTCTGGTCTTCCTTGACGTGATTCTTTCAGTAGTACTTGAAAAAGACAGTTGCTGATATGAAAAATGTCAACAAAATGGTTCTCCCCTCACACACCCTTGAAAAACTCTTCACAGGTATTGGTGACTAGAAACTTATTGATGTTCCCTTCTGTGTTTAAAATGTTTTGCAAACATGTGGCAACTAGAGAACACTGAGTTAGGGCCAAATTCATTATTTGAGCCAGACTCTGGATCCATGAAAGTCTGAAGATCTAGAAAAACCTTTTAAAGCATCTGTGTTTCTTTTTAGAAGGCTGCATATTAGACTTAGATTGAGAAATCTCCTTTTAACTTTCACTTGCTATTTGTGTACTTCATAAGGGTAATTGATGTCTGGGTTGTTTGTAAGAACCTCAAGAGCACAGCCCATCTGTGGTTAGATAAATAGATGCAGGGAATAGGAATCAACTTAGGAATGTTTTTCCCTACTGGGAGGCTTAGATGACTTCTTACTCAGGACAAAAGTGTTTGCAAACATAGAATTTCTTCCTTGATCAAGGAGACTTATTTTCATGTGATGCCAGCTTCCTGGTATGGAGTAGAACAGAATTTGCCTGTTAATGATTTTGGTTAAAAAAATCAAACCCCTTTGCCCATTTCTGAAACTTTGTGCTCGTTTAGTTGTGTGATTAGTTGTTCTGGCTGGCATGATTAGCTTACAGATAGATGATGTTTTATTAGACTTCATGTGCTAGTCACACTAGTCTTCTAACTTGACTTTCAGTCTCCTTTTTCTGTTGAAAGGTTGGTGAGGTGCTTAGTCAGATCAGTTCAGTTGGGGACTTACATCCCAACTGAACAGATGCCACACAAACTTGAAGGGAGTCTTATGATGTGTCCATGAAGTTTTCTGGGATGAAAAGGACCTCTTCAGTGAAAAAGATCTCTTTGGTGCAGCATTGTCTGTCTGTATGTGCTGTGTTTGCAGAGAATTCCTAATTTTGCTTCCAAAACCAAGGCATTAAAAAGTAGTCTCATGGGGGAAAGAAGGACAAATTTATCCATGGTGCATTGTTAACTACTGGTCAGACTGGTGAAGTTTCGAGGCAGCTGCTGAAGTTCTTGTTTTCTGAAAACTTTGCTATTGACTTTTATGGTTTAGGCTACACACTCAGAAAGATTGTTTGAATAGAGTTATTTAATTGTGATTAAGTAGGCAAATACAGTTCAAAGTATTGAGGAATTATGAGTTACTAGTCCAGCGGATTCATTAATATTTTCCGTTAGTTCAATTGCCTTTATACCTAAAAAGATTATTTAAGGAGTCTGTTCATAGTTATTACTAGAAGATGACTGGGAGATTTAGAGGCATTTGGTCAAAAGAAACTTTTTTTATATTCGTGTTACTTATTTCAGTGGTGTTACCCAGGTTGTATGGGGAGTCCTTGGAAGTAAACAAGGACTCCTTGCACCAAATGTGTATTAAAAATGTTAATTCTCACTGTTAAGGAGAGCTTCCAGTATCAGAAAACAAATGAGATGTGAAGAGATAGAGGACAAGAACGCAATGAAATCAATATGGTGTATATGAAGTGATAAGAATGAGCCAAATGGGTTTTATTTTCAAATTTGCTTTTGATTTCTAAATCAGTTTTCTGTCCTAAACAATTGATGCCAGTGTGTATGTAGCAATTTATCTTAAGGATATCAAGAGGTCCTGCTATGGAATTCCAAAAGTAGTTTTTATTTGCCTATCTCTTACTGAAGTTGGTTAGTATGTTCCTAAATATTTTTAGGCTAAGCAGGAGTATCCATCTGCACAAAACGTAACTTTTCTCTGTTGTCTCATTGTCACATCCTATGAGATGTCATTTTTCCATGGGGTGCAGTCCCTCCAGAAGGGCTGTGCCAGTGCAGGCCCTCCATGGGCCACAGCCTCCTTCAGGCGTCCGCCTGCCCCGGCGTGGTGTCCTCCACGGGCTGCAAGGGAATCTCTGCTCCTCCGTGGACCTCCATGGGCTGCAGGGGGACAACCTGCCTCACCATGGGCTGCACCACAGGCTGCAGGGGAATTCTGGCCAGGAGCAGCATTACTCCTCCCCCTCCTTCTGAACTGACCTTGGCATCTGCAGCCGTTCCTCTCACAAAAAATTCTTCACAATCGGTTCAGGCAGACGCCTCTCAGGTTCTCTTCACATCTCATCTCCTCTCCACTTCTTGCAGCCGGGCCAGGCGAAATCAGGCCCAGACGGCCATGTGGCGGGAGGCCAGAGGGTGAGGGCCGCAAGGCCCACAAGGCTCGTGCCTCCCTCTCTCTGCACCTCTGCTCCTGCTTCAGCTTCTTCACATCTTCTTCTTTTTTTTTTATTTTTATTTTTCCACTTCTTAAATACATTGTTGCAGAGGCGTTATCAGGGAACATTCTGCTACTAATTGGCTCTGCCCTGGCCAGCACTGGGTCCGCCCTAGGCCCGTCCAAGCTGACTGGACAGAGGGGAAACTTCTACCAGCTTCTTACAGAAGCTGCCACTGTGGCCCCCGCCCCCACTAAACAGAATCAACACAGGTGTGTAGAATGATGTTATGAAATATTGCAAGAGGGTTTGTAGCAGCATTGTTTTACAAGAGTAAGTTTACTGAAAGGCATTAGAAAGCTATAGTCACTGGCTGATAGAGTATCAGTCCTTTTCATCTAGTTTAACACTCTTCTGTTAATAGCTATATCAAGCAGCCTAAACTGTGTTGAGAAGTACCCTGCTGTGTGTCATATCTCTTTTCTCTTTCCACAGTCTCAGCTATTGAAATTGAAAGTTGTTTTGGAGGAGAATTCTCTGCTACTCTTTATTTTTATGTTGCCTAACACACTGGGAATCTGTTTTTGGTTCTTGGCTTTGCGGGAAGCTTATAAATCTCTCTGTTGAACATCTCAGCCATACTCTGACAGTTTTGTGTAGGATATAAAGGCCATAACTGTTTTATTATCCACTCTCTTCATTGCTTCTTAGGATGTTCTGCCTAGCCTTGCAGCCAATCCTTTTGGTTTTGATTCTAATTTTCCAGGCAACTTTGCATTACTCCTGTGCTTGTTTTAATTTCTCATTGTCTCCGCACCACTCTCTTCACAGTACGGAATTATGTTTTCAGTGCTATGCAGGAAGAAGCCACATTAGTTTTTCATAATTATTTTGGCATTTATAGTGTAAAATGATAACATATTGGAGTAATGAAATCCTGGTGAGTCAAGGCAGTTAGTTTTATGGCTGTGCTAACATTTCTCTGCAAGATGTCTCATATGTGCATCCCAACTGTGGTCACATTAGTTCTTTATGAACTATTCCTGCCATGCATACATTTTACACCAGGGAAAAGATCCATCCTGATGTGGATTTAAAAGTCGTGAAGTTTAACCAGCATGTTATGCAACATCAGCATAAACTATGCAGTCCTGTCACTGGGCACCACCGAAAGAGCTTGAGTCTGTCTTGTTTGCACCCTCCCTCCAAATATGTATATACATTGATGAGATCCCTTAATCTCAGTCCCTTAATCATCTTTGTGGCCCTTAATTGGAATCTCTCCCATATGTCCATCTCTCTTGTACTCAGGAGCCCAGAACAGGACACAGCACTCCAGGTGTGGCCTCACCAATGCTGAGTAGAGGGGAGCGATCAGCTCCCTTCACTGGCTGGCAACACTGCTCCTGATGCAACCCAGAATACCACTCACCTTCTTTGCTGCAGGGGCACGTTTCTGGCTCATGGTCAACGTGATGTCCACTAGGATGCCCATGTCCCTTTCCTGTGAAGCCGTTTTCCGTCTGTGTGGCCCCCAGCACATACTGGTGCACAGAGTTGTTCCTTCCCAGGTGCAGGACTTTGCACTTCCCTTTTTGAACTTAATGAGGTTCCTGTCAGCCCATTTCTCCAGCTTGTCCAGGTCCCTCCAAATGGCAGCACAACCCTCTGGCCTGTCATCCACTCCTCCCACTTTTGTGTCATCTGCAACTTTGCAGAGAGTATCCTCTACCCCGTCATCCAGAAGTGGCCGAAGAGTTGCCTGAAAAGAAAACTGCAATATTGTTTTCTAAATAATGATTTAGAATACAGTTCTGCAAAATGTGTACTGAGATTGCCAGGGTGCTCCCTACTGTGGGTCATCTCACTGACAGCACTCAGACTGCTTGCAGATGCATGTCTTCTGCTTCACTGAGCACTTGGTTGCCTTTTTTTTGTGATGGGATTTAGGAAAAGGTTGTATATTTCATAAGAGAATTATCAGTAAATGCTGTGATGCAATTTTTAATCACTAAAACTAGTGTTCCTTACCCAGACTGCAAGTTTCATATAATTTATGAGCATATTAGGAGAAGAGGAAGAGTAAGCGTGGTCTTGCTAAGGCTAACTCATGCTTGACCAGTGTCTGGATCTGTGGACAAGGGGTGAGCAATGGATGACACTGACCTTGACTTCAGCAAGACTTTCAGTACTGTCTCCCAGAATACTCCTGTATCCAAGTTAGGATGTTACACTCTAATCAGATGGACAGCCGGATATGTAAAATGCTGTTTGTATGATTTGGCCTAGAGGGTCATGGTTAATGGGCAGAGCACAGTATTCTGCTTGGAGGCCAGTGACAAACGAGTACCACAGGGGTCTGTACTGGGGCCTGTCCTGTTCAAATATCATTATCAATGAAGTGGAGGAGGTGATGGTGTGCACCCTCATCAAGCTTAACAGACAAAACCAAACTCTGGGGTGGCAGAAACAAGCAATACACTTGAGGGCAGAGCTGCCATCTGTAGGAACATAGAGAAGCTGGAGGAATGAGCTGGCAGTGACTTTATGAAATTCAGCAAGGTCAAATGGCAAGTCTTTCACCTGGGAAGGAAAAGCTTGTGATGGTAGAAATCAGGAATGCCTGGCTGTGGAGCAGCTGTGCCGACAAAGCCCTTGGGAACCCCGGTGAGCTGCCTGTGAGCCTGCAGTGGCCCTGGCAGCAACAAGGGCCACCAGCATCTTGAGCTGTGTCAGCACAAGTGTGGGCTGGTGATCAAAGGCAGCAATTGCCTCCCTCCAATCAATACTCAAGGCTTGGTCCCCCAATAGAAGAAAGATATTGATAAGGTTGTCACGATGGTTGAGGGCTGGAGCTGTTGTGGTTAGGTGGATGGGCACAGTCTAAAGGGTATAAATGGTTATGTAATAAACAGGGCAGGCAAACTGTTACACCAGTGCTGATTATTTTATTTGTAATTATTCTTATTAAAAGGACATGCTTAATCAGATCTGTTGCTTGGAAAATGTACTTCCATATAGGAGAAACTTGGGACGAAAACCTAACTCGTTGCAGTGACCTCACTTGAGATCAGAGACAGTAAAGCCTCAACTGCTTAATGCAGTGCTATTTGAGGTGTATGGCCCATACTTCTTCCTGGTAACTGTTTTTATTCTGCCGTAAGAGACTGTGTAGGTTTAAACAGGAGCACAGTAGTAAATTAAGTGAAGTTGATAAGAGAACTGAGAATTAATTGTTGGATATTGTTTATTTTTAGACAACTCTGACATATTATAGTGGGTGTCAGAACAACTTGTGAATGATGACTCCTAAGCAAAATATTTTTGTTGCTTTAACACACTGAATTTGAGCTATTCATCTCAGTCTTCAGAGAGATTTTTATTTGTTTTGATCCTGATCTTCTGAGAGATCAATGTAATATTTGCATTTCAGTTGGTAGCAGAGGAGATAAATATATAGACATATCCATCTGCAGGCAGATAGCTGAATATACATATTAAAACTGATAAAGTGCAGAGAAGTCTTTAAGTAACTTTTTTTGAAGGCTTGGTTGGTTCCTTAACAATTTATCAACAGGAACACTTTAAACACACTTCCTGTTCATTGTAAGAAAAAAGTATTAAAAAAAGTAATCAGAAGTCTACCTATATGGTAATTTTTTTTCTCTTTCCTGCATGGTCAGAGTTCGCAGAGAATTGTCTGAAAATAGATTTTGAGAATTATTGCAAGCCTGATAACTTGTTTTCTTACTCCAGCTCATCTAGTAAAAATACAAAATTCCTCTACAGAGTGAACAGGCTGATGTCTTGACCACCAGCTCAGATGTAGCTGGAAACCTTGAAAGTGATTTTATTTATAACCTTTCTGACAACAGGAACAGGGCTCACCAACTCCAGCAACAGGTGATGCACATATGTGGGCTTAAGAATGCTTAAAGGGAAAAAAAGGTATTTACTGTCTTTGAGCCAGTTGAGTTATGGATGTATATGCACTCAGTATATACCTATCCATGTATCTAGAATTATATCAAGCAGTAAACCTTACAGATTTGTTTGGAATCTCCGCTTTATTTAGCATATCAGTGTGATTTCATTTGAAGTTTTTTAAAATCCAAATTCCTTGGAACACAGAACCATACTAATAATGTTGCCTTTACTGTATCATCTAGATTTTTTTCTATAGAAAACAGTATTTATGATATAAAATCTTTCTTGATACGTTGAACTTTTTATTTCTTATATGCAACATTAATTGTTTGGTTTCAGATAAGCAGCTCGTTGAGCAGCAAATACATTTTGAATACTTGTCTTAGTTTTCCTACCTTTTTTCGTTACTAATGGTACTTGGAGTTGTAAAGGGTTATGGTTTTAGATTTTTGTTTATTTTCTGTAATAGCTGATCATTTAGTCTGGTTTGAAATGAATTGGAAAGGAAAAATAAAACTTTTGGGGTTAGTTTGTTTGTGTCCATCTTTTGCACCGGAGAAGGCAGGCAAGGGTATACCCCTTGTACCAGAGGAGGGTTGTGCAGCACGACTGCCTCTCTCATCACCCTGATGTGCTAAGGTCACACGCTCTGCATTGGACACAAGCGGAGGGCTGTTCTCTGTTCTTTCTCTTGTCCCTGTTACTGTTGTCTCCTTCTATGGACCCTGTTTTGCTTCTCTTTGTTAGAAACCAGAATCAATGCCTCTTCATCTTTGTGCTTTTTGCAGTCTGGGAGCCCTAATGGGTCTGCTCCTCCTTCCCATGTAAATTGGTTATTGCGGATCCTTTTGCTTTGGGGAAACTCATTCTGCACTTCCAAAGCTGGCAGTGGGTCTGGGCCACAGCCTGTCGCAGCAGCCTTGGCCATGCCATCTGCTGTCAATGGATTCCAGGCTTGTAGGTCAGAAAGCACAAACCTCGGCTGCCTCAGCTGAGCAAGCAGGTGGTAATGGATTAAAAGCCTCTGTTTTGGTTAACTACTAGCAGGAGGACAGAGATTTCTGCTCTGTTAATGTGGATCTGTTAAAATGATTGGCAACATTTTAGCTATTTGTTTCAAGTTAAAAAGAAAGTGAATTTTATTTTTCATTCCCTGCTGTTAATCAGCATATTCGTCTGTTACAGAACTGCCCATGTTTTTTCATTTTATTGTTTGAAAAGTTTTGTTTAAGGTTTTTCTGCAGTGGCCTTCCTAAGTGATGGAATAAGAACGATATTTTTTCCTTTCCAAATAGTTTTATCTTAGATCTGTGTTGCTAGTGTTCAGCTAGGGTTCTCTGTGATATTATTGCAATACTCTGATATGTTTGTTATACTTACACTAGCTTTATAAATCTTAACAGAAGGAGTGTAAGGCTGACTGTCTCGTTACCAGTAATTGAGAAATCTTATTCATACTTTGGGCTGTTAAGCTGTGTGTGATGAGATAATGGTGTGTCATGTCATTTGTTTGTCTTTGTATCTTGATTTTACTGATAACTGAGTTTCAGTTAACTTTGGAATGTAGTGCAGACATAATACAGTAGATTTGATGGCTTTCTCTTTTTCTTCCTCTGGGAATTTAGTGGTGTTGAAAACCACACCAAATGATGTTATTTTATTTTTTTTTTCAGATATTCAGATTAATTATTTAATATTTTTTCTTTAATGTTAAGAATTATTTTTTCTACTGTATTGGAGCTTTAATGAGTGTATGCTATTCCTAGCTTTTACTACTTCTAGGTGAAGGTAGTTCTGTGTTGACAGATAGTTACAATTTGTAATTTATATCATCATTATTAGGACAGTTACAGGGCTTTTGCGTCTCCAGGCTCTTAGGGCTTATCCTATTCCTCTTCCCTTCTACTCCTTCTCTCAGCACCCTGTTAAAAAAAGGATACTTGAGGATCTATTTGGTTTTTCACAGATTCCATAACTCCAACGTGGCTCTGGGATGTGTAGAAATTGGGGACATAGTAACTGCATGTGTTAAGATTGTCAGCACAAACAGTTCATTGTATCTGAGGTACCTTGGACCTAACGTGTCATGCTGTGGATCTGTATGTGCTTAGTAAATGTAATCCTCAGTGATTCATCTGGCAGGTTGTGTTATACATTTCTGTGAGAAATGCTGAATAAAAATCTGAGATCTTACTTCTGTCCCTATGCTTATGATATTCAGTACCAAGAATACTGCTATGCAATTTCATTTGTTATTGAAATGTTAATAGGAAAGCAGAACTAATGGGTTGGGGAAAGTAGGCTGTCTCAAATTTTACAATTTCCAAGCACAAATTCATTAAACCTGATCTAAAAATGAAAAAGAAAAAACTGTTTTTCAAGGCATTTGTTGAAACTTTACCAAGTTGGTTTTTTTTTTTAAGCTTCCATATTTTGAATGGTTTTCAGTAAAGGCACATATCTATTAATGATCATTTTGATACGATTTTATAATTGTTTGCATGGAGGCTTAGTGTGAAATGAGATGTAATACAAATACAATTTCATTATTTCTTTTCAATTATGCAAGCATTTTTTACAGTCTCTAAAGAACTGTATCTTGTTCTAAAGAACATCAAAAGTATGCAAAACTTTAATGTGAAAGTGAATATCAAAATAATTATTTTTCTGTAAGAAGGGAAAAATCTTTTTATTCTGAGAAAAATATTTTCTTTTTAAACAAAATAAGTGACTTACCATTGTGACACAATAGCAACCATTTATAATCTAGTTCTGACTTTGATAATTTCTTTAAAGGCAGTTGCTGTGGTAGTGAAGCAGCTGGTTACACTGGAAGTAGTGCTGTTGCTGTGTGTGGAGAGTAATAGTGTAAAATGCAGTTGATCATCAAACTCATTTTGATTTAAGTCTACTTTCTCCTAAGTAAGCGCAGAATATGTTACTGGTAGTGTCAGCACTTAGATTTCAAAGCGCTTGGATGTACCAGACTTGTGTTGTTTTCTTCTGTCATCAGTGCCTGTAGGAGGGAAGAAAGCAGCCAACATGACGAATTGAGTTGAACAGAAAAGTGATTATAGAAACTCTTGGATAAAGAGTGTGGTCAGGGAGGCTGAAAATAATTTGCTCAGCTGCTTCACTGCAAAAACGCTGGGCTGCAGTTCAGAAAACCTTCAGAGTGCAATCTGAAAGCATTAGTCTTGCAAAGATGTTAGGGTTTCTTTTACATTTCACTATCGGTGGGATCATGCTGCTAGCCTTTTGCTGTGATGCAATGTCAATTGTCGTCTTTGTGGATGACATCGATGTAGAACAGTCCTGACAAGGAAATTGAGGTGGAAAAGTATAGTCAATATTGGTTTCTGGTTTGGTTTAGGGTTAATTTAGTAGTTGAAAGCCCTAGAGTCTTTTCTCTGATGACTGAATATAGTACAGGTGACAGTGTTGTGCCATGACCTGGGTCTCAGCTGCTTTCCAGAGGAAGGGAGCACTGCTGAAGCTTTCTGATCTGACTTTAATCTCTGAATCTGTCTCTGGGATAGTGTTTGCTGCTTTGTGCTAATAGTAGACTGCTGCAGGGTAAATCAGATTGCGTCCTTCAACTGTCTCGCCACGTGGTCCCTTCAGTTTTTACGGAGATGCCAGGGATAGGCTGGAAACAGGAGGTTCTAGATAGGGTAGGATTTCTCCCTTTTGGGAGCAACCAGGGTTGCATCAGCTGAACTCAGCTGTTAAAGTGCAGAGCGACCATGGCACAAAGAGGAGCCCTCTAAATGCTTGGATATTGCTTCTGACTTTCCTCTATGGTCTGTCACTAAAGATGGCCAAAAAAAGTTTCCATTTTCATTTAATCTGAGATAGGAGATAACTGCAGGATCTCTTAGCACCCTGAATAGTCTCTCTGGACTTCAAAGATCAGCAAACAACAACTTCTGGTTGTGGATGTAAAGGTGCCAGTCCCCTAAGCCACACATTTTGTTTGAAGATGCATTTTTAAAAGTACTTTACATGAGCTGCCCAATTTGCATGAAATACATGATCAACAATTCATAATTAGGTGCTCACAAAACAAATTGACATAGTTGAGAAGTAAGGCATTAGTGCTGCGTCGACTTTAACTGTATGTCATGTAAAGGCAGTGCTAGTGAGTCAAAACAGTGAAGTCACTGACATCCTGCAGAGTCTGATTTTTAACTTGTCTTTTAGTATTTCTATCAAAGATATGGAAAACATTTAAAATGGTTACTGATAAGTTAGAGGTAACAAACAGCTGGAGAAATAGATAAAATACAGTCACTGATAAAGAGAAGACAGGTTCATTACCTGAACTGGGTTCAGGCACATAATATATTTTTCAGCATATCCAAATATAATTTTATAACTTGAAAGAATAAATACACACTATATTTCCATCTTTATTCCAAGAAGCAGTTATCCTTTAAGGACAAAACCCTCTTTCCCGACAACAGGGAATTGCAGTCATCAGTTGAAACTGGACTCGTATTGTTATGCTTTGGCCAAAAGCCCTCACACATCCAAGAGCTGCAGTACCGAGGTTATATTATCTCTGTATGTGGCGTTATTCTGAAAAAGGCTGGAATGCTGGTTCCAGATGGGTGTACTTCAAGAAGGACGTTGAAAACTGGAGATGATTCAGGGCAGGGTTGTAAGAACGATGAAGGAATTGGAAGTGTGCTGTATAGTGAAAGATTTAAAGCTCAGTCTGCTTAGTTTAGCAGAAGTGTGGTTAAGAAATCATTTGATCACAATCTTAACGTGTTCATGTGGGGAGCAGAAATGTGATAATAGATAGCTTCTCCATCTAGCAAACAGAAGTAAAATAAGAACCAACGGCTTGAAGTTGAAGTCAGCCAAATTAGTTGGAAATAAGGTGCAAAATTTTAACAGGGAAGGCAGTTGAAACACTGGAACAACTTACCAATAGCTGTGATGCATTTGCAGACACTGGAAATACCATAATTAAAATTGCATGTCTTTCTGAAAGACTCAATGTGGTTTAGGAACAAATGTTAATTGTGAAGTAGAATTTGATGCAGGGGAGCCTGTAATATTCAGGAATTGCAATACTCATATCCTTCCTTAATATCCAGGACCCTATTTGCAATGCGGTATGGTGGTTAGTTTCTGCTATTTTTTTTTTTCTGGTTTTAACTATTAGGAGAATTTTAAAGATATTTCTGCACGGCACAATGTGGTGCAGGTACCCATGCTGACTGAACAAGGTAGGATGGGTACGAAAACCGTCAAAGCTATGTTAGCATGGTTTCCCACCCGGAGTGATGTATGATGCTTTATAGCAGGGCTGAAATGTTTGTGTGCAGTGCTTGGTGATAACAGCTGCCTCCTCGCTCACTCTCACTCACTAGATCCTCCAGGCAAGGAAGCCTTGAAGTCCTTGGGAATTATAGGTTAAAATAAGGATTTCTCATATAGGAGGAGTGAGTTTCTAAAATGAGATTTTTATTTTCCTTTTTTTTTGTTGTTTGCATAGGTTCAATTTGCGAACAGATAAATTCATGCAATAAAAGTTACCAGTTACTTAGAGCAAGAAACTGTATTGGGCTTAGGAAACCTCTGATGTGAAAATAGTTGGAGGCTGAGAAATACTGAAGGAACACATTAAAAGCCCTTTTGCTCTTTCCTAAACATCAAATTATCTCTATTACATAGACAAGATACCAGACCGTTGGATTATTGGTCTGATCCCATGTGTATTTTCTTATATGCATTCTAACAGTGCCTGTTCCATACTGTTAAATTCTGAGAAGCCAAATCTATAACTTTAATGATAGCTTTTAATGTTTCAAAGTGTGAACTTCTCAGATCAAATTTATACAAAATAATCTTTGTTTAAAATAAGAGGAATCTCAAAAGAACCTTTAAAATTGATTAATTGTATCAGTTTTACCATAGCAACTTGAAATTGATTGTATTAGTTTTATCAAATTAACTTAAAACCAGAGTGTGTATTCTGTTCATTGAACTGTCATTTTGATGTTTCCAGTGCTGGCAAAAGAAATTCAAGAAATCAGCCTATGTAACTGTGGATTACTTTCCAACTGTTGAAATGCCTTTTCCTGTCTTTTTCAGCTCTGAATGTTGTCAAACCACTTCATAGTACAGTATATGGATCATCTTGTTTATAGGCCTGTGACTTGCCAGTACATCTGTGGATGAGCTACTTAGAGCCATTGATTAAGTTATTGCTAGAAAAGCAAAAGAATTAGAAAAGTACTTGAATCAGAAGGAAAACTGGATAATTAAGGCATTGCCTTTATGTACTCTATTATGTAGACAACACAGAGCTGCCCAACTGGAGAATGTGCTGCTGTAGACATTAAATTGAAGATCACAGCATTAAAAAAGTATGACCTGATAGCTAGCACTGTTTTGGGCTTTTCCACTTGATAACTAATGGTACACCAGCAGTACACTATGTACTTATCTTAAAAATGAGATTGCAACTGTTCTTGAAAGATTAACATACACATTATTCTGCTTTTTTTTTTTCTGAGTCTCTAGAAGTTCATGAAACTTTTTTATGCAACTTAAGAAATTAAAAAATGTGTATTATAAAAAGTGAGACATTGCTGCTGTATTTCTGACTAAAGGTATCTGATATTGTTTGATTCTAGGCAATTTAGCATGTTGTTGCGATAAACTTCAATATATTTGGTTGTGGTGAAGCTGTATACTCCCATTGGATTAAAAATATTTTGCTTCCATTGTTAGTTTCACAATGAACTCGGTTTGGTTTTTGATTAAAAGGTGCCTAGATCACCTTCTGTATATATTGTGCTATTTATAAAATGGATCACATAAAAACTACATAAACATTGAGATTTCAAATTAGGAAATGTTGCTTGTAATTGGCATGTAAAATTTAAATAAGCAGTGTTAATCCACATGATTGTTTTCTTGCTAAAATGTTTATTTAACAATTTCACTTTCTGAATAGCTATGATTCATGACTACCTAGGATCTAGTTGTGCAGAGGTATATATCAGTGAAGGATGTCTTTACATGTGTGGTTTTTAGTGTTTTCAGCATCCAAGTTTTTACTGACTTCTTGTTAAAATCCTTATTCTTGTTCAGAAAAGTTACAGATTGCATTGACAGGGCGAATTCATATTCAGTGGAATATATTTTTATTCTTAATAGTTGCTTAAAATGGAGCAGAAGATGTAAACACTTTTATAGTAAATATAAAAACATGCTATTAATTGCTCAATTTAGACTTTTAGGATTTTTCTTTCAGTGAAAATACAAGAAGGGAAAAGTAGCTACATTCTAGCACTGCTAATAATGTCACGAATTTTATATATTCCTCAAGTAGTACTAGTAAGAAATCACAACAGCTGCAATTTGATTACATTTTTGGGGTTTGTTTTTCCTTTTCAGTCGGTGGTGAAGACTGGGCGATTGCTGATTAGCCACGAGGCTCCCTTGACAGGAGGATTTGCATCTGAAATCAGTTCCACGGTTCAGGTACACAGGTTATTTGTATTTAAGTGTTCTGCATGGCTGAGTATGTTTATCTATAGAAATAATATTTATTACTACATTAAAAGTTGAGTTTTTCATATTTTTAAAAAGTTATTCTTTTTTACATTTTTATTATATTTCAATTTTGTGTATGCTTGCGTTAGTTTATTGGAACAGCTGAGAAACCATCTACCTACCAGGCACTGTGCGTAGCATCTGCTAAGCTAGAAAATTTAACTTGTGTTGAAAAACAGGGAGGATGTGCTGTCAGATGCAAAGAAAAATCTTTTTGTAGAGTCTATTTTTAATATACTTTTTTAGTCTTTCTTATATTTTTGTCCCACAAACTTCTTAAAAATACATTCTAAGAATGTTGAAATCAGACAGAAAAAGCACGCAGGTCCAGTACAGCATGATGTGGTGTCAGATATGGTGTTCAGACACCTCATTAGAAAAGCAGTCTGTGAAAGTGATGCATGTGTACTTGTGGTGATACTTGTACACATGCAGAGTCTGTCTGCTCAGAACAGCTTTGGAAGGTTGAGATGTACATCAGTATCAGTTGTCTGGAGCATTAAACTTTTAACTTTTTTGGAAGTCCTTCTGAGCTTTCTTGGCAAGTTTCATATCTGTACTTGTGTACAGATTTCCCCTTAACTTGATTTCTTTCCTATGCAGTTGTACTAGTTTACAGAAACATCTAAACTAATTGTGTCCATCACTGCCTGATTACCATTTTCTGATTATTCTGTTCTTAGAGTAGTTAAATTGTGGGGCTGGAGAGAAATGGGATTCTGAAATTAACAAAATATAAGCCATACAGGCAGTAGTTAAAGCCTGGGCATTAGCCTTTTTGTAGGAAAGAATAGAGTTAATTGTTCTGGGAAAGTAATTTTGAGTTAAATATGCATAAGGAGTTGGTAAACTTGATTCTTGATATTTGAGATACAATTTATTTGAAAGAGTAATTATGTTTTCACATTATTATGTGAAGGTCATTAATTTTTTTTCTGCCAAAATTTAGTCTCTGTTAAGAACCAAATACTTATCATCGTTCTAAGTAATTAGTATTTGACCTCCTGCCTCCAACTATTTTCACATCACAAGTTTCCTGAATCCAATATGGTTTCTTGCTCTAAGTAACTGATAACTTTTCTTGCATTAATTTTTCTGTCCTCAAATTGAACCCACGTAAACAATAAATAAAAAGAAAAAAAAGAAAAAAAATGAATATCCACTTTTTTGTAGGTAACCTCTTTGATTAATATAGGGTTAGTAGAATCGTAAGGTACTGCCAACCGTGAGTGTTGAAAGTGATGATTTTTCTTACATTTTTACAAAAATATGAAATAAACTCAACCAAAAGAGCCTATCTTTTAGTGTCTTGTGTTATTATTAACAGTTGAGGAGAAAACTGCTCTAGGCTATGCAGCAATCTCATAATTTACTGGCATAACAAAGGAAAGCATGTGTGTTGGAGGGAAAAGGGAGCTGAAAAGAAAAAAAGCTTATCAGGAAACATTATTGAAGGTTCATTGCATAGGATGTTCAATATATTGCTGAAACTGCAAAATGAGTTTGTAATCTCCTCAGACCTCCACTAAGAAAGGTACTTACCCGATTGATCCATCTTGGGGTTGTTTTCCATATCACAGATGTATCTTGACAAATATCACTTATTCAGAAAACAAAGGTTAAAATGCTTTAATAAAGGAATGTTTATTTCTGTCAATATTGAAAGCAAATATTTGTTTCATGATAGCTCATAATTTTATATTCATATTTTTTAGGAAACTAGGATATGTATCTTGAGAAATAGTAATTCATTTATCACACATGCTACCTCAGAATAAATTGGAATATAACTCTTTGGCATTGAATTTATCCATGGCGAGTTTCTTTCATAGAAATTAGTTGACTAGATTCTGTGTTATAACTATATTGTTATTACTCTTTCTATCCATTCTTGAAGATTTTACAGTCTGTACTAAAATTTTGATACCAGTTATTTTTAAGAATATTCATACTGCAAGAGATTAGAATAATATTTACAAAGCATTACAGCTTTTTAAAGAACAGTATTGCTTTACGCATAATAAGTGCCTTACGTTTTTTTTTCAGTTAAAACACTTGATCTCTAGACGATCAAGTTAAGTCCATGTGTCTAGTATCACTGTGCAGTAAAAATAAAAATGAAAACTGAAATTTACTTTTTTTTCTGGATACAAAGCATACTGAGAATGCCAAAAATTAGAGATTGCAGTTGGCTTTAGTTTCCTCTTGCACATGGAAGTAATAAGACTTCAATGAAATGTGTTCAGTTGGATTAGATGGTTAGTTTCCATATTGTTATTCCATCCTTGCTGTGAGGTCTTTCATCGTAGAAATAAGGTGAATAAAAGTACATAGGTTATTTTAAAAGTTAACTGTCACAAACACTTCACGGTGATGGACAGTTCAAGGAAAAGAGTACGAATGGAAATGATGGCTTCACTCATGAAGTACAGGAGAAAACTATTGAGCAGTTTTCTTTTTGCATATGAGAGATTAAAATCAGCATTTGGAGAGCATACTGAGATTTGTTCTATGTCAAATACAGAATATTTTAAAGGGGCACATTGTTGCATTAAGTAGTCATTTACTCTGATTTCTCAACATAAAACTAAGAACAGGATGAAGTGCTGTAGTTAAGACTCTGTGATATGACTTTGCCCTTTGTACTGATGTTTTATATATGATCTCAATGGATATTCTGAAGTGAGCAACAGATGGTACGGTAAATTCAATGCAGGTACATTTAATACTTCATATTGATTATATTCTGTATAAAAGCTTGCAAAACTGTCATATTCAGCAGAGCAGGCACTAAACATCTTTTGCTTAAGGCATATGGTTGGAGCACAGTTTGAGAAACCTTGGAGAAGGGCCCACTGAGATGTCACTTCCAAAATAATGAGGCATTGGGTGTGGAAGTCATCAGTATATTATTCACTTGTAATATAAAAGAATGTAAATTCAATATTTGTGTCCCTGTCAAAAAAAAAAGAAAAAAAAAGAAAACAAAAAGCAGGGGAAAAAAAAGAGAGAAAGAGGCTGTTTTCAAAGAGGGATGAGAGGGGAAGAAAAGGGAAACGAGCAGATTATGTGAAGTTGCGTGAAAGGCTCATCTGCACACACATGTGAAGGAGCCCTGAGACACAGCAGCAGCCAGGGGAACCCCAATAACCCAGTTCAGGAAATGGAGCCCCCAGTTCAGCTTCTGCCAGGGCTGTCCCTAGCCTCAGACCCTTGGGTTGAGTACAGGTGCACTCTGGACCACGCTGCAGACTGAGGAGGGATTGCTGCTTGCCAGTATTTGGGACTTCTTACGGCATGCAGGGAGGAGCATTTTGGAATCACACAAGACTTATGGGATATTTTTGGACCAAAGGTGGGGAGAGGTGGGGTCCAAGGTGGTTTGGGGAGGAATAGATATGGGAAAAATGAGAGATAAGTGGATGAAAAGGACTGGCTGCATGCGAACAGGCTGGTTGGTATGACTGGCCATGCCCTGTGCCTGATCAGCATCGTGTGTCCTCTCTTTTCATTAAACTCCATTTCTAACTATTTCCTGTGTAAGACTTTCTATTTTGTGTGCATGTGGAGGACTAAATGCTAGCCGCTGGAGTCAGAGCATGGATCATGGGGGCCAGTGTGCCTGGGGTGCTGGACTGGCAGCGAGTGAGAGTGTTGGTGTCTGTCGCTGGCAAATATCAAGCTGGATAGATAGGGGTAGGTTAAGTGAGCCAGGGGGGTGTGTGTGTGTGTGTATGTCTGAGCTGGCTACTGGGGGAACCAGGATGTCCAAGCCGGCTCCTGGAGAGACTATGGGGTCTGGGGTCAACTGAGAGACCCATTGGTGTGTGTCTGGCAGAGAGACAGACAGCTGGGGAAATCAAGAATCCAGGGCAAACTCCTGGACAGACTGCGGCATCAAAGCCCAGTTACTGCAGGGATCTGCAGTGTGTGTGTCTGTGTGTGGTGGTGTCTAAGTTGGGGTGGATGTCTGTCCCAGCAGCTGGAGTGGGACTGTGAGTAACCTTTTAAGTGTCTGCTGTTCCAAAGCTACTTATAGGTGAGGTTGACCAACCTATATGCATGTTGTTTCTCTAATTAAAGCAATGTGTCTGAAATAGGTTAAGCTCTAATCCATGACTGTCTTTCAGTAGTGCCCCTGTGGTAAAAATCTACCTTACAGAGCAGCAGCTTGCAATCCCACTTCCTCCTTATCATTCTTGTTGTGTCAACAAAATGAAGATGATGGTGTGACACAATTTCAGAAAGAAGTGCAAGACTTAGTGGAGGACTGTGAAACAGTGGGTTCTGCCAGGGAAAATTTGCTCAGTTGCTTGAAGAACTACTCCTTGATTTTATAAGTCTTTCATACTTGCAATGGTTGATAACTTTTCTATCAGATCTCTTTGTTTGTAGCTGCTGCTGTGTCATCAGTGTTCCAATTCAAGTTGTGATGTGTTGCTTTTTTCTTGCAAATGAAGGGATTATTATTCTAGATTGCTTTTACTGGGATGAACTTTTGGGTGTAGGTGTATTAATCTCTTTGTAGAAAGATGAGTTCCTTCTGAATGGAGCACTCCTGTTGAGCTTGCAGTGTAGAGAGAGTAAGGAATCCAAACATAAAGCTGTAATCCTCCAGTAACTGACTGTCGTCATTTGAAAGAGTGCTGTAGATAATAAAAGGTTGGTTTCACCAATGAATAGTTATTGAAAGACTAATCTAGAACTACGTCAAAGGTGATCTTTTTTCTTTAGGAAGTCATTACCATCATCTTTTCATATTATTTCAGAATTACTTATCTTTTATAGCAGAAAGCTAAATTTACACTGAAGGTCATCTGAATCTTATTGTGATCTGAGCAACGCATCAGATTTGAAGAGAACTCTCAGATTTTGTTTTAGGAAGGACTTAAATTAAACTTTTTTCTTTCCTTTAAAAGTAGGTGATCTTTCAATATGAAATCTCTAACATATATATTTTGTTTGTACATAGTGTATGAGAAAAGACTTTTTGAAATTTGGGTATGGCTGAAAATACCATCGCAATCTGAAGAATCCTCTCTGCTATTTCATTAAAAACGTTTTGAATTATGCAATTTTGAGAGAAATTTCATGTTAGCCTGAAAAAAAAAACCTTTTGCTTTTAAAATTTATTTTTTAATAGTTACTAATATAATATGCAGTACATGCCATTTGCTGATTTTATGTAACTTCAGTGTATGATAGCATGTGCACATATTTTGAACCTTAGAGGCTGTTCTGCTTTATTTCTGGCACATTTGGGTCCAATAAACAGCAACTGCTTGACCGCAAGACTTTGTCAGCACTGAATTGGCATGGTACAATATGTAACGTTCTTTCTTGTTAATCATGTCAGCTTTCTTGTCCTTTTTTATCCAAACTCTTATACAAAACCTATACTACTGTTCTGAGAAGTGAAGGCAATTTACTGGAGAATATATTTAGAAATTGGAAATTGAAGAGAACAGAATTAAGATCGCTGGGGAAATTTATAGGTTGTTATTGAAGATATGTGCCTGTTGGGAAAGGATTTGGATATGTGTGCTGACTAGTGGCTTGATTTTTAATTTCCTGGTTTTTAGGACTTGTACATCAAATGTGTTATACCATTCCTGCTTTCTGTGGGACTAGATGTGGGAAAGTTGTATTATGGTTACAATAATGCAGTGGTTACTGTTTTCTGATAGGACTGAGATAGATGTAGGTAATTAGCACATACCAGCTAACACTGATCTTGCAAATACAGAAAATATATGTCGCAGGAAGGTCTTGGTGGTTTCTACTTATTCTCTACAAATAATGTTTTAGTTACTGAAAAATAGAAAATGCTTACTAAATTTGAATGTTTTCATTTAAGGAAGTTAAAATTTCATGTAGGAATGAATCTTTATGTACATCAATAACAGTATTGCAGGATACACCATGAAAATGTATACTGTTATTAAAATACACGTGACTGAAGAAAGGTGTTAGCTGGCCTGGTAAAGATCATTGCCGTCTGTAAAATAACAAATCAGCACAGTGTTTTATGTAGAGCATTACACAGATGTAAAAAAGGAACATATTAATTCCTGCAAGAACAGAGCAATTCTGGTTTAATTATGGTTTTCTGTCTTAGTAGTGCAGTTTCTTTTCTTAATGCCCAGTAGCTAATTTTTCCGTGGCATCTGGCTACTCCTTGTGAGGATCTGGGGAGCAGGGGATTGGGTCAGCTGCCAAAGAAATGTACAGGTGAACAGAGCTCAGTCCTTCCAGAGACTCGGTGTGTTTCTCAGAGTTGCACAGGACTTTCAGCCTTACAAAAGATTGACATTAATCAGAGGATAGGTCCCAACAATTTTGATGAAATAACCTGTTTCTGAGGATTGAGTTAAGTGATCTTATTTTTTTCAATTCTTCAGTTCTGTGTCTAAAAACTAAATATAATAATAATAGTCTGTTTGGATTGATGGTGCTTTAGATTTCCTCCTGCTGCTGCAAAATAAGGCCTAATCTCCAGTAAGTGGTGTAATTTCCTGATAGTGTGTGACATTAGGGGAAACTATTAGACAAGCTATTTATGTGAGAAGCATTTCAGGAAAGGAAAAGTGGATGTGTCTAAGAATGCTTTTCAAAGATCTAAGAGTTTCAGAGCAATTTTGTTTCAGAGAAGGTTACCGTAGAAAGAATTTGCCAAAACAAGAAAACCTTTCAACAACAACAACAAATTTCAATGATTTCAGCAATATTAAGCTTTAAAGTAAATTAGCACTAAGTCTCATGTTGGACAGGAACTATCTTAAATAACTATTACTTTACAGAGTCCTAACAAAAAAAAAAAATTCACCTTTCCAACAAAATGCTTTCAGGATGTTTGAACTGAATCATTTTTCATACTATTGCATTATGTGTCTTCAGAATTTAGGATGCTGAGATACCAAAACAGTCCTATTATTTCAGTTTTCTCATGAGCAGAAGTTATTCACCATGAAGCTGTGACAGTCCTCCATGGCTCTTTGTGGTGCTTTGGGGAAGTGAGATTGCAATTCAGTACTCCAAAATATTTGCAAGACCAGGTTTCAGTTTTGGATTATGCATCTGTGTCTGTACTTAGTGCAACAGGAACCAATTAATAACTTGAAGTGGTCTGTGGGATTTATTTTGAAATTATGGTGAGTAACATCAAATCTTGTTCTGGTGCCACTTAAAATATAATTTTAATGAACAGACTGTAAACATGTATTAAGATCTTTATTGAAAGCAGTGCTTCCAGTGTAATTGTTATTCACTTAAATTTAAATTATTTAATTCTCACAATATGTGTTGAAGCAAATTGCCTTTTGAACTGACCTTTGAGATATAATGGAATGTATATGTCTTAAGAAGTTGTAGGAGTTTAAGGTACAAATTTTTAGAACTACTTAATTATAGAAATAAAGGAAATTTGAAATAATTCTCTATTCAGTTGAAGAAATAATAAAAGAAGACTCAACCATGTTATTTTGAGTTGAATAGAAAGATGACTGAACACAGGCCAGCTTGGACAATGTTTCACAGAACAGACTTTTTTCACTGAGTGTCATTTCATGGAATGGCTAAACAAAGAGGCTAAGGAAAAGGCACACTACAACATGCAGGTACAGGAATATGGTCATTCAGCTGGCATAAGAAAATTATTAAATCTGAATTGGTTTTTTAACTTTGCTTTGATACAGTCACAATAGGCAGTAAAATTGGAAGAGATGAGATACTGACACAGTGTAGTCCATTTACTATCCTATTTAACTTTGCCACTTTCACTCTTTTAGCCCATCTAGCAGGAATCACGAGCTATAAAAGCCTGGTTTTATAGATGACAGCATCAGATTCTGTCACTAGGAGAATCATCTAGGAAGTGTTGGTAGAGAATATAAAGAAAAGCTGGAATAAACACAGCAAAGTAAATTCAAGGTAGGCGTAAAATGTAGAGTAATACCATAGAAAAAGAGCAGTGATTTGAAGGAAAGGAAAATCAAAACATATAGAAATAAGCCAGAATAATGGAAAATAATAAAATTATTTCCTAAGTAAAGAATTTGGTATAGTAAGGGAAATATTATCAACATAAAGTTGCCATTCAGTGTCTTGAGTCAAAGGTGTATGTAAAATGTGCATGAAGATGTTTCTTCTGTTTATAAAATATGAATATAGGGAGTTCAGCAAGCCCCCAATTTATGATGCAGCATGAACTAGAAGCGATGTTTGCTATGCAAGTCTGAAGTCTTACATAGTATTGAATGTCATGATTATATTTTGATAAACAATGTAGAAAATAAAAGTGAATAGACAAAATGTTACAAACCCAAGATTTCTCAAAGGAAATAAAACTATTTTATTCGTCAATAAAAGCTGAAGCTTATGTACTACAAAAAATGTTGAAAAAGGAAGTTTCACCAATGATACTGAAAAGTACGGTAAAATCAATATTAAAAAATGATCTTACGTATTAGGAATTTGACTTACAAATTTAATGTGAATCTTTTAGACTAATTATCAAACAAAGAGTTATTCTGTATCTTAAAGAGCTTTCTAAAGAGCTTGGATATAGCAATAAATATTTGAGATTTTCTGTTTTCTTTTGTAAATAGAAGAACAAGTTTTGTGCCTTGTACTCTGCTTTGTGCCCCCTTCTAGACCTTTGCCCCTCATTGCTACAGTGCCTGCACAGTACCTGGGGCTTACAAGCTCAGCTGTAGGGATTTTGTAGTTGTGTTTGTCTGGCAGAGGTGATGTTTTTCTGAACCTGTATTACTTTCAAAAGGGAACCAAAATCCAACAAGCAGTGAATGTTCTCAGGGTAGTGCCTGTATTTTCTCCACACTAACTATTTGAGGCCAAAATTGTTCTGGATGTTACACCAAAGTCTTTTATTATACAGTTTGACTCATTGTGTGGAAGTATCTTAATTTTCATGTTGTTTCATATTCTGGTACCTATGACCCATACAGAAGTCTTGTTTCATAACTATACAAAATGCAGCAAAAGATGAATGGACTTCTAAGAAACTTTCTTTGGTGTTACCATGTCGTAAAGTTCAGTTCACTCATGAGACTTTATGGGTGCTTGTTTTATTTTTGCTGGACATAGGGAGGATCAAATCTCTCTAAAATCCAAACAGAAAAAGCATTATAATAGCGGCCTGTGTTATCAGTTCAGGCTGCAAGGGAGGGTTATGTTCCTCTAGGTTGGAATAAATTCAATACTGAGGAGAGAAAAATGGTTTAATTAATTGAGTATAGCCAACTGTTAAACAGGACACACAATAATCTGTCTGTACTGTGTAAAACTCCCAAATACACTTCTTAAAATAAGCAGACAACCCTCAAATCCTAAAATAACATTCAAGTTGGAAAATGAAGGGCTCAAAGATTGTGGTGGATTTTTATAAAATCTGCCCCAAAACGCACTCTCTAAAGTTGTAAACACAGAGTGTTTATATGTCCAATTATGCCAGTCTCTAGAAACAACAAAAATTAAAATGTCTTATTCATCTGCAGCTCAACTTGAAGTCTCTTCAGCTTCTGTGAAACACTTCATGTAAAGCCCCATGCAGGGGTGGGCACATGTGCTAAGAGATGTCCTAGCTGTGAGGTTGCTCACGCACACTTGCTGCTCTTGTTTTTCATAGAATCATAGAACCATTACAGTTGGAAAAAAACCTCTAAGATCATCAAGCCAACCGTCAATGCAACACCACCATGCCTACTAAACCATGTCCCAAAGTGCCATCTCTACATGTTTTTTGAACACCTCCAGGGATGGTGACTCTGCTGCTTCCCTGGGCTGCCTGTTCCAATGCTTGACCACTCTTTAGAAAAAAATTTTTCCTAAAATCCAATCTAAACCTTCTCTGATGCAACTTGAGGCCATTTCCTCTCATCCTGTTGCTATTTACTTGGGAGAAGAGACCAACACCCACCTCCCTACAACTTCCTTAGAGGTAGTTATAGAGAGCAATGAGGTGTCCCCTCAGCCTCCTCTTCTTCAGACTAAACAATCCAAGTTCCCTCAGCTGCTCCTCATAAGACTTGTTCTCCAGAACGTTCCTCAGCTTCATTTCCCTTCTCTGGATGTGCTCCAGCACCTCAAAGTCTTTCTTGTACTGAGGGGCCCAAAACTGAACACAATATTTGAGATGCAGCAGATTGTTTGGGGACAGTCTCATTCCCTGCATGAGAGGGAACACAAGCCAGTGCCCTGGATGCCCTGCTTGCAGGCAGTCTTTCAACCAGCCACTTGTGGCACATCCTTCTGATGGCAAATGATTAACCCAGGCTTGAATCTCACTGGCACTGGTTTGGATGTGGATTTCTACACAGTGAGAGTGTGCCCTGCCCACTTGACTTTGGGTTTGTTCTGTCTAAAAATTATGGGTTGGCATAAGCTTTTCCCATGCACCATGGGAGTATCCTCACTACTGGCAGGAGATGAAGCTGTTTTTTTTTTTTTCTCTAGAGAGGCAGAGACAAGAATGAGAGAGGAGCTTGGCAGTTTCCATAGGCACTGAAAGGAGAGGGAAAGTAAGCGATACCTCGTTAGGAGTCTAATAACTGAGAGAACAAGGCCACCAGTGAGGTTTTGAGGGGCTGTTTCCAGTGTATGAGAATAAATGCCTGCCTTCTGGGAGTGCAGTACACACGTTGGCTTTGCTGCTGTGGAGTCAGAGTTCACAGATGGAGAGAGTGAGTAGGACGACAGGCGTGTGTCAGTAAATGACTCGTGGTGGATGGAGCAGGGAGAGCTCAAGACAGCGGGCAACTTGAGACTGCCTGCTTCCCCAGACAGACATTGGTGGGAGGCAGTACCTGGCAAGATCAGGCACTTTTTATGAAAGCGTTCAAACAAGAAAATAATATTTTTTAAGCTTGGCATTACCTTGTATGCTTTCTATAGAGTTGCTTCTTTTCAAGTAATAGACTAAATAAATGCTTTTGGCACTGCAGCAAGTAGCCTTGTCCTGTCCACTTTCAGTTATGCTGTTTGTTAGGCAGTGGGCAGCATTTCTTCCAGATGCATCAAACCCCATTTGCCTTCTCCTGTATGAACTGGTTGTCCTGTATTGATGGGGTAGGGAAGTCTACAGCTGAGTACTTTTTTGTTACTTATGCAAATTCTTGAAGAGGTACAAAGAGTTCATCCCAGGACAATACAAAGTGGTAAAGTGACAGAATACGCTGAGAGTCACAATGGTTCAGTGAAATCAGTTTTGGCTACTGAACAAGTTCAGTGTTGGATTCACCTTAATCAGTCGAGTGCATAGTGTAAAGTATGCTCTTAGTGTATTTACTGAGGACATTTTTTCCATGTCCCGATGTTTAATTTGGCATGCAAATGTTCCTGTGCCTGAGGCTGAACTCCAGCGTCATAGTCCTGCTGATGCATCCCTGTTCATTCATTGTGATTTATGACTTTGAACAATGTGTTTGGCCTTCCATAAGTTAATTCTGAAGAAGACCAAAAACATGGGCACTGAGGCAGAATTAAAATTTTTCTCTTTGCTGTGCCCTCCTTCCCTGTCTGCATGTTCATCTTTCTAGCTATTAGAAATGGTTCTTGGGGAAGGAAATGTTTTGTGTTTATACTTACCCTAAGGTACAGTTTACCTTTACAATTTTGATTTAAACTGCTTTAATTAGAACCATGTTGTGATTCTAACATTGCATTTCTGATAACCCATGGAGCTGATAGAAATGAGGAGATTTTACTCCAAATAGTGAGGAGAGAAAAAAAACCTTCCATGGACTGCATATCCTATGTTTTCTGGTCTGTGATGTGGTGATATTTTTCCATTTTTATCTCTAATACCATATTAGAGTTCAGTAACATCAGGATTTTTAACTGGTATGTAAACGTAACTAATGATGAGGACATCAAAACGATGAACTTTCCTATAGCAATTTTGGGTAAATGTTAAAGCGGTTACTGAAAAGGCCTTTATATTATACCATGTCAAATTGCCAACTTGTTGCTTAGTTCAAATTACTATTAAAAAAATCCCTTCTATTTTAACAGACTTTACAGTGCTTTGAAACTCTGACTCTAGTCTGATAAAGATGATCTGTGACAGGACTCTAGAATAAGGCAACTCTGCAAAGTTATTACTAACTCAAGGATATTAAACTTCTCTTCTGGTTCAAAATGGAACAATACTGTGTTTAACTTGCTTTATTTTGTTTGGCATTATCTTTTCTTCCGAATGAGTTGCGAGTCGCTTTAGAACTCCAAGTAAGTGGAGCTTTGAACAGCAGTTTACGATGGCGTACGCAGGAGTCCCCTGTAAAAGTGTGGTAGCGACCTTTCTTCCAAGTTCCGGTGCTTTAGAGCTATAAGAAACGTATTAGGAGGTTGAAGTCCCTTGACCTTTGTTATAATTTCTCAAAACATTTCAATGGGATGCTAGAATCCCATGTTAGCCATAGCTGTAGCAACTTAATACGTACTAAGGCACCCTGGCAAGCCAGAGTAAGAATAATGTGGAATTTTTTTCATTGCGTTGTATGTCAGGTTTACTTCTTCAGAGCAGACACTCAGTAGCTTCTCTTATTTACTTGAAAATTTACTTCAGTGGGTTCGTTTGGGGTTGTAAAGTGTTGATTCACAAGAGCATATTGTCTGTTATTTCCTGGCCTTTAATATTTTGATATGGCCATTAGAAATGGTCTGGCTAGACCACCAATTTAGAGCAACAGACAGAGTTCAGAGTAGCCTGATTAGAGAACAATGGTCTGTGAGATATAAAAATCTATGCACAATAGAGGAAAAAATTTAGTACAAACCAGAAAAGGCTATGCTTGCATGTTAATGGCTCACTGAAGTTTTAAAAAGACTACATATAAGGAACATTGGAGTATTTTCCTTTTCTTATAGGTTTATTTTGATTAGTACGTAAAAGGCCTGTAAATCAGTGTGTATTTATTGATGTTTTATGTACACACACAAGATCAAATTATTTCAGTTCTGTGCTGAATGTATTCCTAGGACAGGATGTAAAAAGAGCCTCTTGAACTCATCTGTGCTTCTGTACCCTTCCAGAGTGCCGTGAGTTTCATACTGTTGCTGTTGGCTACATTAAGGTCTTTAATACAGAAGAGAAAATGGAGGCTGCACTTTTACTGCCTAAAAAGCCTAGTCTAGCAGCTTTTGCTGCGTCCTTAGGAAGGGAACTGCCTGCTCTCCATGGGGACAGACACCGCTTGTGAGTGCCCAAGTGTCACCCTGGCTTAAAGTCTCAAATCGGGACATGTGATTGTAGGGTAGGTTATGGCAGTGCTGAGCTTCTGTATGATAGTTCAAATAGGCACAGAGGAAGAAATTTTGGAATATTTTTTTTTGTCCAGTAGTCCTTTTGAATATAAGTGGGCACATGTTCAGTAGGGTCTGTTGTGATAGAACTAGGGGTAATGGTTTTAAAATAGAGGGGGGTAGATTTAGATTAGATATTAGGAAAAAATTTTTACGATGAGAGTTGTAGAACACTGGAACAGGTTGCCAAGAGAGGTGGTGGAAGCCCCATCCCTGGAAACGTTCAAGGCCAGGCTGGATGAGGCTCTGAGCAACCTGATCTAGTGGGGGATGTCCCTGCTTCTGGCAGGGTGGTTGGACTAGATGACCTTTGAAGGTCCCTTCCAACTCTAACCATTCTATGATTCTGTGATTCTATGTTCATCACTATCATGTAGGGATGAAGCAGTTAAAAAGCAACAATTAAAAAGCTACAGAAGTGATTAAAACTGATTAGGAATTCACGAGTAGCAGATGTAAACCCAGAATTAGCTCCTGAGAAAAAGAAAATTGCTAATTTCAGTCAGTTACATGAGAAGAATAACAACACTGGGAGAGAGCCCTGCATATTCCTCTGATCCTATGGCCTTATCTGTGAGGATGTTTTCAACTGCTAGAGAAAGTTCTGTTTTATACTGTAACACCAGCAAGAGAGAATGACAATAAGTTACTCTCCTAGTTGTAGATGTGATTCATAAGCTGTATATAGGGAGTGCCTGTGATGGTTTATGTAGTTGTGCTGTGTTTGCTATCATAGTGGGATTTTGAAAGGCAGCTTTATTGAAAGAGCAATAGCAGTACAGGCATCTGTCTACACCTCACTGGAAATGTTTGTTACTGTTACCACACTTAACAGTGAACATCTAAGCAGGAAACGAAGTTATAGGCACACATAGCACAAATTGTTCTACTGACAATTATCTCAAAAGGAGCAAAAAATCAATGAGCATTTAACGTTAGACCTGACTGAGTCAGGAAGGAAGGTCTGCTTCCACTCTATCAAACACTGAAGCGATCGTTTTATAAAACACTCTTCAAAACTGAAAAAGTTTCTCTACGAAGAGCCAAAAACATCTTTTATTAATCTATATATGGAAGTTTCTGACTCTGGAAAAGTTGATCCGTGTAGCTGGAATTGTTCCTAAGTTACATTGGCTTAGAAATAATATTTTGCTCCCTGTCATCACTGAATAAGTGCCTTTTGTCTGTGTTATGGCAAGTGGAGTTCTGATCACCCAACTGCATTTTACTGAAGCACTAAGCATGAACAAATGACCAGCAGTGCAGTAACTTTGAC